>JAYKQN010000029.1:1670000-1895000 GCA_036785175.1 Eupleurogrammus muticus
GAATTTTTTTTACGGTCCTACAATAAAGTGCAATTACACCTCCACTCCATTAGGGGGCAGCAGAGTGTTCACAGGGAGCATATAGCACAGAGTATGAGTATGAAGTGTAGACACCAAGTGACACCATGAAAACATATTTAACAGGGATGAGAAGACAGGTGGAGAGAGACGGACTAACCAAATAAAAAACTCAATGTGATCTTCTTTTACTGTCACATTACAAATAATGGGAAATATTTGAGAAAAAAAATAAGTTTATTGCATTTTAAAGGCCAAAACCAATGTGTTTCCTCTAATCACAAGAAACACCAGGTGAGTTCTGTCCTAAAGGTCAAACATACACGTATTCATCATAATGTGAGTATGACAGAAGGAATCTGAGCATCATCAGTTTAAAGCACAATCAACCAAAGTTTTATTTATACAATCCAAAAACCAAAATCTTAAAAGGTGAAAACAACTTTTTTGGAATAATTAGTCCAATATTGAGTTAATTTATACTGTTACACTGGTAGATAAATTAGCTTATTTCAAGTTTTGTTTTAGTTTGTTTCTCTTCTTAATTTAATCACTTTATTTTTTTTCTTTTAAGTGTTAGTCTTGTTTTCTGAAAACAACACCAAATTAATGCAAATCATTGGCAGAAAAACTTGAAATAAGCTAAATGATCTGCCAGTGGAAAAACAATAATTCTCTTCAGTGTTGGACTAATTGTACGAAAAACAAGATATATTCACCCATAAATTTGTTTTTAAGTTTTGCAGTGTTGTCCATTGGCAAATATCCCCTCTATAAAATGGTAAAACTCATATATGGCCAACTTAAAAAAAATGAATTTTCCTGTATTATAACATTGCACAAACAACAGACAGTTGTCTGTTTCGCTGCATTATTTTTTCATTTTGTGATCATTTGCGTAGCATAACATGGTACTGGCTAACGTAAGGAACTATCTGAACAAATGCTGATTCAACGGAGCCAGGCCAGTTCCTAAGAGGACCCAGAAATCAGCAGCGTCATGAAGGTCTTGTCCCCTCTCTTGTTGCGACAAGGTCGGCACACGCCTTTTTAATTGCCGTCCATTTCTGTCCTGATCATTATCAAGCCTGTTCAATAGTATTGGCGGCTGTCTTGCACCGTGAGCAATTGAAGGAACCAATCTGTTAAAGCACTAATCGGACATCTCACGTAAATCACAGGTTAATACTGTATATCTGCGTGTGGAGATGGGACTGATAGATAGAGATCGATATGTGGTCTGGGAACCATTTGTTCATTTGATCATTTCAGAAGCTTAAAGCCATTAATTGGATGTTAGGATTGTCTTGTCTCATGTGTCTTTATGGAGCTTATAGCCAATCGTACCAAACAAACCCATTGACGATTAAATAGTTTAGCGCTAGAAGTTGTTCATTTTTCAAAGTAAACTTGTGGTCTAAGTTAATTAAACTCTTTCTAAGGCTGCATCAAACGGTAAATTACCATCTGCCGCTATGTTGGATCATCAAAGCTGTGTCTGATTGGCTCCATTGGATGCAATTAAGGATGGGTGTACCCAGGCTGATGGATATGTGTAGGTATTATCAACCAGAAACCAACCAGAGGAGCTGCACAGAGGTGGAAATGCATTGGTTGAAGGGTTTTTTGAGACCAAATGAAGTATCTCGACCATTTAGGACTTTAGTTACTAGCTCAACTGTTAGTGCTCAGCAATGGGTCCCTTATTTCAAAAGGCATTTCCAGTGTCAACCTTCAGAGCTGTTTGAAGCGTCACGCTGTGTGTACGTCCCTGTCAACGATCAGTTATGTAGTATGAAAAGACCACAAAATGGACCACAAGACGCAGAGTTGTGTAGTGTGAACAGCACCACTTGTAAAACAAGCTCCTTGTGAAACGATTTGGTCGTAGAAGGTTGTTTCTTAACTCAAGCTCCATTCGTGCATCCCTGTTGCCTGTTTGGACTGAAAGCAATCACTGACAAAGAAAAAAAAGCAGATGGGTTCAAAGATTGCTGACAGGTAAACTAAAATGCAATTTAATTTAGTCATTTTCAGCTATTATGCAGTTTTTAGGAGAAACTTTTTAAGCACATGGTCACACTGCTGGGAGATACTTCAAAGACTGTTTAAATCTGTCCTCTCCCTCTTGTGCTTCATGGTTCCAATGTAATAATAATAAAAAAAACCATCTATAATCCTCTTCTTCGCTTAGCATCTTTACCAACCTTTTGTAAAAGCTTCCTGTCAGTATAGCCTGAGAAAAGTTGTGAAATTAGGAGGCTAAAGCACAACATTTCTGAAATCTCCAACATTGTATTCCCTGTCAGAGAATAACAATTAATCTGTTCTTGACTCAAATGAGTTTCTGCAAAAAATGTATTAAATGATTTTATTTAAATCGCGTGTACAACGCCTCTTACCATCGCTAATATCAGACACAGCAAGGTTTCAAGTTAAAATGCTGCATAGAGGTGAATGCTGGAGACATCAATAAAGCATTTGACCCATTATCTATTCAAACATTCCAATTAGTGTAGAGATCCAGGGTTGGAGACCCGTGGTGTCGATGGTGAGAAATGTCCTAGTTCTAGGTAGTGTCCTCATTCAGGATCCTGGTAGCCTGAAGGTGGACATTGGCCTGAACAGTTTTATTGCTAGTATGGTTTATCAGGATCACCTGACCACAGCAGGAAAAGGGTTGGTTGGAATCCATCGCCTATCGTGTGTGTTCAGCTGAACAATCACTGGTTGCCTTGTGATCCTGCTCAATGCCGTTTTTTTTCCTACCAGGCAATGATTTTCCCCGTCAGGATGCTCTTGATGGTGCAGGAAGTAGTAGTCTGTAGTATATGAGAGGATAAACGGAATTACCTCAGGCATGTGAGGGTAAACCATCTCTGCTTTGCCTTCCTCACCATGAGTCAGCATGCAGCCTGCGGGTCAGGCGTAACCCTAACCCTAACCCCTAACCCCAACCCTAATCCCAACCCCAACCCTAATCCCAACCCTAACTCCAACTCAACCCTAACCCGCCTGAGTCGTGCTGACATTCAGATGTGGAGTATTACTCCTTACAATGTAGGATAACAGGCATTGCAGACATTTGAGGCATGCATGCTGCCATCTACTCATAAAAACGCCTCTGAACTTTAAATCAGTACGAAGCGTCACACATCCTGGAACTTTGCTTATTGTTGATTATGCAAACAAATCAACCCCAGAAAGATTTTTCTCTCTGCCCTGGTTTTATGGTTTGTTTTTTGCTCTCTTTCTTCCTCTGAAATTTGGGCTTGTTTGTGCACAGATATTGTATTATCTCATTAAGCCCTCCAAACACTCAGGCTGCCTGAAGCCTCCATTATTCTTTTTTATCTATGATTAGGGATTCTATTAAAGAAAAAGTAAATGAGGTCTGTGGGGTCCTTGTTTTCCCTCCTGCTTTTTTTCCCCTACAAAACTTGTTGCAACCACATGTTCAAGCTTTATAAACGCACATTGATTCAGAGAGCTTCACTTATGTGTAGTGACTGAATGAAACCACTGGCAGCTAAAGGCTATTCATATCAGTTTCCATCTAAAGGGTTGGGCTGCTGAGTCATCACCAACAACCACAGCCAACAGCTTAGGACTGATTTTCACAGCTCCTTGATGTGCAGTGAACTGCTGGATCTAAATGTGAATCCACATGTGTCAGCTCTATTTTAAACCAATCCCTGTTATTCACCAACACAATAAAACAGCATAAAAAAAGATCATATGGTTCCGCAAAGACAAAGACAAAAGTCTCAAGGGGGGTTACTGCTTCACTTATAATAAGAGTATAGCGGCGCCGTCCTTCCACTCAAAGGAAATAATTAAATCAGATTGCAGGGTTTTCTCCCCCCAATCGCTAAAGCACAATTTTGCAAACTCGGCTGGTTTTATCAAAATACTTAAATGCAATTTACGAAAACCATGCAACCAAACTGCAGATTACCTCAGACTGTATGTTGGACTGTGTCGTTTTAATCAGACTGTTCTGTCTCATGCAGAGAATTGTGTTCAGTCAATTGCAAAACATGGAAAATGCAAAAGCATTTAGAGTCTTTTGGAGGTTTTTTTCTCCGTGTGTCAGTTTAAATATCTGCGCTATGCTAATGTCATTTCAGTGTTAGCAACTGAAAAAAAATGTGTACTCAGTCATATCTATCGAAAATCGTAATTCAGATTATTATCATTATTATTATTATTATATATTAGTAGTAGTAGTAGTAGTAGTAGTAGTATTGTGGAGAATGAATCAAATGCTGGAGCGGCTCAGAATAAGTGAAGCTAGGTCTCTAACAAATACAGATAATATTAGGAGTAAATGTTTCTAATGCAAAGGGTATTCTTTGTCAGGAAATGATTTTGATCTTTATTTTTAGGCTACAGCAGTTACCAGACACAAACAACCACTGACGGAAAATGCACGTTAAGAATGAGCCTGGTGACGATTTAATTCCTAAATGTGTGTGGTCATGACATTTGTCTTTATGTTTGCGATTCCAGCTGTTAAACTTGCTTTGATGAGACTTTTATGCAGTTAGCGCTCAGTTAGCATTAATAGTGCTAATTAGCATTTTAAGGTCGCTGGCATTTCGGGCTGGCATTTAGCTTGTTTCTGTTCCATTATGCATTCACCTCAGTGTTGGCACTATTGTTAGTTGGTGAACACACTAGTGTTTGGTCATATGTGTGACTTTGATTTAATTCATTACATTTATTTTCCTGTATTAATGTTATGTTAACATTTTTACTTGTGCATATGTTAATTTTAGGTTTATGATTACGTTTATGTGATTACGTCATGTCTCTATGAGGACCTCAGTAGTAGACTAATAAAGGCATTTAAATGACCTCAAATGGCAATTATAGATTGAAATGCAATATGCACAACTTATGAATTATTCAGTTTGTGAATACGCTCTCTGAACCTACTGTACTTTGGGCACATGGTTCTGAAAAACAAAGACAGACATTAAAAAGAAAGTTGACTTGGGTATAAACGTGTGACTCTTACTGTGAGATGGTGTGAGAAGGTAAAGAGAGAAAGGAAGAAGGTTGATGGTCTGTAGCTGAAAGAAAAAGAAATACAGTTGTCAATTCAAACTGTCCATTTCCTCTCATTGCCGGTGGGGAAAATGTTTTTTTTAGGTTCTATTCAATGATTTGACAATAATGACGAATTTTATGCCTTGAGGTCAGTGTGTGTGTGTGTGTGTGTGTGTGTGTGCAAAGACATAGATTAGTTATTAGACTTCAACATCATAATGCTATGAACAAATTTAGCTTTTTCTTAGCAGTGCAGAACCAGCAGAAAGGGTGGAGCCCATAAATGAGCAAAAACTGTTGGTCCCCCCTGAGGGGTAAAAACAAGTGTGTGTGTGTGTGTGTGTGTGTGTGTGTGTGTGTGTGTGTGTGTGTGTGTGTGTGTGTTTGTCAAACACAGCGACTACTCATCAAATGGTCTTCAACATCATGAAAACAACACACAGATTACTCGTCAGACTTTAACATCATAAAGCTATGGTAGAATTTAGCTTCCTTCTCGTGTAGCTAGCTTTTCTTTAACAGAAAGGAAACATGAAACGTAGACTTGACTGCAGATGTAGCACTCACAGAGAAATGACAGGCACTGAATTATACGACTAAATCCGCAGTAAGCTACATAAAGCTCCTGAAAGGTATGAACAGCCACAACGCAGCCACACGGTGCTCTAACTACGACTTGGTCTGGACTGATGCACTAATTGGAATATTTCTTTAATCCTAGAAGGAGGAAATAAATTAAAAAAAAAAAACTACTATGAGTCCTAAATAATACTCTTTCATCAGCAAACTTGAATGCATGCAAAGCCTGATATAATAGGTAGTAGTGTTTCCCTTACGCTCGTGTCAACTAAATCTTGACATTTTTACGGTTACATTCAGGTAACAAAGCCTTTGGTTGAGCTTAGGTTCTGATAAAATATTGAAAAAAAAGGCTTCAGCTATGGTCATAATTTTTACAAAGGGGAGTCACAGGGTGTGTTTTACACTATGAGGTTCGAGTCCTGAGCAGCACATTGTGCATTTTAAAATCCAACATCGCCGTAATAATAAAAGCACTGACAATAAATAGCAGAGCCAATGGCATCAAATACAAAGCAGTCGATAGCCATGTTGAGTTATTACATGGCATGCACCTAAATGGTAGAATGCTATAATAAAAACAGTAATTAGGCCACTGCTAGTTAACATTAATAACAGATGCATCTCATTACAGAATGTTATAACCAACATAATCCTTCCTCATTACCACCAAATATTAATTTTCTGAATTTTACCTTAAATGCCAGTGTGATTAAGGCATTAGGACTACAACTATTTTACTGCTATAAATGGTAATAATATATATGGAATATCTCTACAACTGCTAAGGTTTTGTACTTAAACCTGGTTTCAAAAGAAAAAGTGTGTTTTTATGCCAAGTTCAATGATTAATAAGATGAATTATTATTCCATAAAATGCTGTAAATCACTGAGGATCATTAAGAACATGAAGAATATTGTTTAAAAAGGAGATTATAAAGGAGCCAATTAAATAATCCCACAAACAGCTCCAATCTAAATAAATCTCTAAATAGTGGTTAGTTGCAGCTACTACTGATATTATATTAAACTATTTTATTATTGTATTGATGATGTGGA
Source organism: Eupleurogrammus muticus (assembly GCA_036785175.1). Taxonomy (NCBI): domain Eukaryota; kingdom Metazoa; phylum Chordata; class Actinopteri; order Scombriformes; family Trichiuridae; genus Eupleurogrammus; species Eupleurogrammus muticus. Next base: position 1,676,712 of record JAYKQN010000029.1, read on the forward strand.
TATTGATGATATATATTGATGCTGGAACAGGAACAGATAAAAATACTTTATTTAGTGTTGGAGCTCAGGTTTAACATGTTATGCAGTTCATTTTAGATTTGAAGATTTTCTATTATTAGAGTAAGATTTATAACTTATAAATATAAATACTTGGAGCATTTTATTGTTGTATTTTATTATTGTGGAGCTAGTTTTTTATGCTTTGGATACACAACTGCATTATAATAATATATAGTATACTAATTATAATAATACTAGTATAATATATACATAATATAGTATATTATAGTAGGGTAGAATACTATATTGTAGTATAGTAGTAACAGTAACATTGGGTTTTACTGCAGTAAAAATACTTTATTTAGTGTTGGAGCTCAGGTTTAACATGAGATTTATGGATAAAACTCAATCAATGCTGAAAATGCATAGAGCTAAAAAACACCTAAAATCATGTGTGTTAGTACGGTATGTTTGAGAAGGTCCCCTAATTATTCATTTTCATTATAAGTGTCTAAGAATGATTTTTATTACAATTCATTATAATTAATTTTTTAATTCTTTTTTACAAAAACAAGCTCACGTTTGTCGTTGCAACCAGGATAAGTTTAGTAAAACATCAGCGGCTGACATTTTACAAACCTGGTCTATACATATAAATTAACTCAACACACACACACACACACACACACACACACACACACACACACACACACACACACACACACACACAGGAGGTTCCTGTTTTCGCCGTCATGTGATGACATCGCCGTGGAGGGTTTTTGTGGTGGTCGCCATGGTTACCCCGCATCCCGCCGGTTTACCAATGAGGGTCGAGAACAGTCGTGGTCTGTTCGGAACCACAGAACCAGCCTCAGGGAGACGGGTTACACCAGGAAGGAAGGAGGAGAATTTATCAGAGGTAAAAGGGAAAAGATGGTTCTGACTTAGATTTAAGGGGCAGAGGAAGTAAATGACATGAAGACCAGTGACATAAATAGACACTTTAGCTAAGTCATATTCTGGTTTACTGCAGCAGATGTGCCCTGGAGGTTCAGGAGATTTTCAAAACCATATAATATGGTGATATTAAATTATTATTTTTTGTTTTCCTCATTAAAACTACTAAAATTAAACAGTAAAACATTATTTGATATTTCTGGGTGAACAACTTTTGGCTTTGTGTGGATGATGCTTGTGTTTCCATTCAGCTTTTTTATTTGCATTTGCAAAACTTGTGACTAAATATTTGGATGGAAATGCAAGAAATTAAAAAAAAATTGTGTAATAGTGTTTTTTATGCTTGTATCTTTGAAATGAAAATGAGTCAGATGTGACGTCATGGTATTAATGCAAATAAAATTATTGTAAAACAATAACCACTGGAAAAGGAACCAAAATTTACTTTTTCTTTTTTTTGCATATGCACCAATAAATCTGCTCAATTTGGATCCATTTGGATGGAAACACAGTTAAATCTCAGTTTGTGGTTTTAACCTCACGCCCTCCTTAAATTTTGCTCCTTTAGGAGTAAAAATTACTTTGGTGGTAAAAATGCAGTAAAATCATCATACATCAATATTTCATCTGCTTTTTTTAATCATGAACCTCAAACAGCTTCTTACCAAAACCACCAAACCGGTTTATCTGTTCGACTTGTGAATTATTTATTGCAAAAGAAGCTCCCCATGAAAAATGAATAATTTTTCATATAATAAATGGTAGGAGGATGGAGGTTTGGATATGTCAAACATTAACTTGACTTCCATTATAAAGATATATTTGTTTAATCTCACCACCATTACAGTATGAAACCATGCATTCTGTAAAATACGGTTATGGTGAAAGTCAATGAAGGCGTCCAGAGGGAGAATCTGGCTCCACAGTAAAAAAAAATATACAAATCACATGGATTTTATTGTAAATCTTTGACATAACCAAGGCTCTAATCAGCCTCATCCTCCCACCGTTTATTATATGGAAAATAACCCCATGCACTGGCATTTAAAGGGTTAAAACCCTGAAAATTGTTGAATGACGATTTATAAGTTTTTAGTACTTTGTTTTCCACAAACGTGTCAAAAGGTGCAAAAATTGTCCACAGAGAATAAGAGCGATGTAAGAGTATAGACATTGCATTTCAAAGATTCAACTTAGAAGAAGCGTTTCTGCAAATGGAGGCCTGATGTCTGAAGCTGATGTCTGAGGACATTTAGACTGACGGACATTTCTTGGTCTGGTTCTGTCTCGTGTCCTCGTCTCTTCATCTGCTCCTGGTTCACAGGCAGCAAAAACAGGTATTTTCTGTCTATTTCTATTTAGGAAAAAAAAAATGTGGCAGCTGCAGATTAAACCTTGAAATCCAGCATCTTTAAAGGATTCTGCTTCGATTCAGTGACTAACGCCGGATGTCCGATGGAAAAGAACACGAGGAGAGATGTTCCCTTTGAACAGACGACCTGATCTGCAATCGGTAGAAAAACTCTGCATGTTTCACCGTTTTCTGCTCCAGCCTCTTATTTAAAACGTACATTCGGCTCAGTATGAACTAGGTGAGAATTAGGCAGCTCTGCTGTGTTCTCACACCTCCCTGCATGCAGATGCATCACCTATTGTCCCTATGATGTACAGAAAAACAAGCAACCTGTTTTTGTACAGTCCTATAGTCAAATGTTTCTATATCACAATATAAATTATTCAAAGGAGAAATAATTAAAATGCTGTTTGTCCATACTAGTAGGCTCTGTTTTTGCAGGCATTGCAAAAAAAGGCAGCAATTATTTGTAAGCAGCCACTTCCTGTTTGGCAGCTTCACCCTCAAATCTGATTGGCTGTCACAGTCAAATGATCACAAATATCAAAAATCCATTTTTATAACTTTTTCTGCAGCTTGAAGACTGAAATAAACAACCTGTGACACTTTGTCAACATGTGAGGTGACTATAGAATTTATGCTGATTTTACGCAGCAAATAGAGCTAGAATATTACACAAAAACTCTAAAATTGTGATTTATTACAAAAAATAATAATTTATTTAAAACTTGTTAGGGAAAAAGGAAAAAAAATGACATAAGTTTATTATTATTATTATTATTATTATTATTATTATTACCTGCAATGACCAAATACACATTTTCTGAATTTTAATTTAATTTGTAAATGCCAGTGTGATTAAGGAAGACTAACTATTTTACTGCTATAAATGACAATAAACATGGAATATCTCTACAACTACAACCAACAAAAAGTTGTGGACTTAAACCTGGTGTTACAAGAAAAAAAGTGTTTTACTCGAGATAAAAAAAACTTTATTTAAAACTTAAATCAAGACCAAATTGACCCAAATCAAGAAAAACTCAAATACATCATTCGATGATTAATAAGAGTTTAAAGATCAATGATTTGTCATAAATGTCCCCATCTCTGAGGCTAATTTTCATAAATATCCACATTTTTTGGATTTTACCGTGTTAAAAGTGGCTAAAGTTAAGTTAAGTGTGACTTCACATTCAGATGTTCTCGTGTCATGAGTCCACTGCAGCAGCTGTTTGCAGCTGGTGGATGAAGTGATTATGGAAATGACTGGTTTCCCTTTATTAGTAATATTAATAATAATACTACAGTTTTTAGGCAGTGGCCACAGACACGACACAGAGAGATTTAAGTTGCATTAAATCAGCATCGTATCTGTAGAATTTCCATGATACAAGTTAATTATCATGGAGCTTTTAGTTCTATATGTGCAGCTGCAGCAGCTAAACAAAAGCCTGATAAATACATTCTATTTTTTGACTCTACAGGAGCTGAGTTCTTCCTAAAGACGCCTCAGTTTATTCCCTCTAAGCTCATATTTTGGCCTTTAGGTGATTTATAAACCAGCAGCAGCACTTTAACATCTTTTCTTTACCTGGGAGCCAATAAGAGCTGAAATGAAATCCATTTTTCCTGCTACAGCAAACATAGCTGTGCTGGAAATGGGATCTTTTTGGCCTTAAAAACCTACCTGAAAAAGTCAAGGCTGGTCAGTACTCGTTTTCAATGATGAATATTATATATATATATATATATATATATATATATATATATATATATATATATATATATATATATATATATATATATATATATATATATATATATATATTTTTTTTTACTATCTATTTTACTATCTGGTACCAGATTTTTCTCTATAAAATTTTGAGTTTATTAGCATTTCTAAAAAAAACTCGGCAGTGTCGAAGTACTTGAAAAAGCTTAAATAAATAAGAAACAAAAGGGGGGTTGCATTAGCTGTGGTGATTAGCTGTATAAAACACTCACATCGAGGAGTCAAACCTCCTTCACCTGCTGTTCAGCAGATGTGTTACGATGCATAATGTACGACAAAAGAAGCTCTGGCTGCTAACGGCGTGTGTTTACAGCCCCTGTCGTAAATCCAGGTGATAACCACACGGCCCAGGTGTCCTGGAACCACCATTAGCATCAACCCACCCCCCAGGTAGGCAGGAAATCTCTCTTTGAGTATTTAATCATTCACAAATGAATCATCTCTGCATTTTTATTTATCTCAGAAAATACTGGACCCTCATCCTGTCCTCAGATAACCTCCATATCAGACCAGATCTACACACACAGTGGTTGCATATTCAGAAATGATTTATTCAGTTTTCCATTTACCGTATTTTCACGACTATAAGGGCACATTAAAGTCTTCTATGTTCTTCTAAATGTTGGTGCTCCCTATGTCTGTATGTAGGGGAAGTGTGGGCATGGATTGTAGATAAAATAACGGGGATGTGCGTTATGCAGAACATCGTTGTTTTAACAACCAGAAAATGGTAAAGAGACACGCTGATAAAGCACAGTTTAAACTGAAGGAAATCAGCTACACAGCTGAGTTTAAGACATAAGACAGGTGGTACGAGTTGGAGGAAAGACTGGATCAGTGGATCACAGAGCAGAGACTGGATCAGTGGATCACAGAGCAAAGACTGGATCAGTGGATCACAGAGCAAAGACTGGATCACAGAGCAGAGACTGGATCAGTGGATCTGTGAGAAGGTGATGAGCCCTCCCCTTCTCACCGGGTTATAAGGGGGAACTGCATAGCAGAGAGGGAGTTCCCCCTCGGAAATGTTTGGGGGCAGGACGCGACGCGACGCGTGTGGAGCTGCCTGTTTGGTCCACCTGGTGCGAGGTGGATCCTCCCTGCTGGCGTGAGCGTGTTGGGTTTTTCTGTTTTTGGTACCGCCGTCAATAAATGTTTTTTATGTGAGTTCCTTTGCCTCCTGTCTCCACTTCTTTTTCTGGTTGCCCTGATCCCTTTTGTGGGGCGACCACGTCGGTCGCTCACATTTGGTGGCAGCGGTGGGATCTGTGGCGCCGCCTGAGAAGCTGGAGAGAGGAGGTGGAACTCGCAGAGCGTGACGGGGGTACCGAGAGGATCGGCGGCGGTGTCGGTGAGAGTGTCGGCGAGCGTGCCAGCGAGCGAGCCAGCGGAGACGGCTAGCGAGGTGCTAGCGGGGACGGCTAGCGAGGTGCTAGCGGGGACGGCTAGCAAGGTGCTAGCGGAAACGGCTAGCGGAAGTGCCCGGCGGAGACGGTCGACAAAGGACCTAACGGAGACGGTCAACAAAGGAGCCAGCAGAGGCGGTCGGTGTTGGAGCCGACGGAGACGCTCGTCGTAGGAGCCAGCGGGGACGGTCGGCGTAGGAGCCAGCGGAGACGGTCGGCGTAGGAGCCGGCGGAGATGGCTGGCGGAGGCGGCTAGCGGAGACGGTCAGCGAAGGAGCTGGCGGAAGTGCTAGCGGAAGTGCTAGCGGAAGTGCTAGCGGAAGTGCTAGCGGAAGTGCTGGCGGGGCTACGACCGGAAATGGAGTGTGGTCGAGCGAGCCCCGAGGCAGACACACCACGGTCGCGGACTTCTGTCTCGCCACCCGGTTGGCGAGGCTGCAGAAGGGGAGGGAAGTGTGAGAAGGTGATGAGCCCTCCCCTTCTCACCGGGTTATAAGGAGGAACTCCATAGCAGAGAGGGAGTTCCCCCCCGGACATGTTTGCATGCGGGACAGGTGACGCGACGCACTGCCTGTCTGGTCCACCTGGTGCGAGGTGGACTTTTCCTGCTGACGTGAGCGTTTTGGGTCTTCTTTTTTTGTATCACCGTCAATAAATGTTTTTAACTGAGTTCCGCTGCCTCCTGTCTCCGCTTCTTTTTCTGGTTGCCCTGATCCCTTTTGTGGGGCGACCACGTCGGTCGCTCACAGGATCACAGAGCAAAGACTGGATCACAGAGCAAAGACTGGATCACAGAGCAGAGACTGGATCAGTGGATCACAGAGCAAAGACTGGATCAGTGGATCACAGAGCAGAGACTGGATCAGTGGATCACAGAGCAGAGACTGAATCAGTGTATCACAGAGCAGAGACTGGATCAGTGGATCACAGAGCAGAGACTGGATCAGTGGATCACCGAGCAAAGAAAGAGTGGGAGAAGTGTTCTGACGGTCACCATTCACTAAAAGCAGTAAAGCAGCAGAAGAAATGAAAATTGAACATTTCCGTCTTGGTGCTTTTGTTTTGGTGCCATTTCTCCATCCAGACCAGGACTACGGTAGCACAGCAACTTCCAGCAGATTATAACGCATCATTTAGAGGAAAGTGACTCTGATGGTGAAGAAAGTGAAGCTGGCATGTTTGATGGAGATTTAGCTGCTGTTGGAATCAGAAACAGAGGATGAGGACTTTGATGGTTTGATTGATGACATTACCCCGCTCTATTTTTAAATACACACACTTGTGTGCTTGTTTTATCCGTGTGTTTTACCATGCGCACAATGATTATTATTTGTATATTTAGGTTCCTTATGTGTGTGTTAAATACAGTAATGACACACAGAACTGAGACTTTTAGTATGGTGTCTTATGGTCCTGAAAATACGGTAAATGAATCCTCCCCTGAATCTGCACTAAATCAGACCCGTCGAGCCGTCATGTGCAGCGCTGCAGACACAGAGATCAGTGACGTCCGACTCGCATTAGGAGTTTTTACAAAAACTGTTAAATCCAAAAGTTTTCTCTTATTCGGAAACTGTAAGACAAGGACTTCACAACGGGTTTTTCAATTAATCCGCCCGGCTTGTGACTGTTGAGACTCATTCCTTGGGATTAAGATAGATTCTGAGTTTAATTGAAAGAGACAGTGCTGTTATTAAAGTCTAATGATAAACCATAAACCCATCGTCCCCATCCAGAATAATCACAGACAGCAGCAAAGTGTCCATAACAAATTATAACCTTTAATGCACACTGGGTAACGCCATTATTATAATATTATAAGAGTTGTGATAATTAAAAATGCCTTTTAACTGTAGTTAAAATGCTTCATTAGCCAAGTGTCTGCATACATTTAATGCTTTATAATAAAAGTGTTGTATTGATCATGTTAAATTGATGATACTTCATGATTCTTTTTTATGTAAAGAAATACCTTATTCATTTTTAATAGATTAATTAACCTTAAATGTACAAAACAGGAAAGATGACACAAGGGAAAAAGAGCAATTTCATGATGAAGATGTCTCAGTAATTCCATATTTAAATTAATTATATATCTTGTTCTTGGTACAATTAGTCCAATATCAAGTAGAATTATCTTGAAATACCATATTCCATTGGGAAATGATGTTACGTATTAATCTCATATGTTGACTGTGTGTGTGTGTGTGTGTGTGTGTGTGTGTGTGTGTGTGTGTGTGTGTGTGAGTGGTAATGGTAATAAGATGGTGGGATGTCATCATCTCTACGATCTGGAGCTGTAACACTGCAACACGAGGTAAGAACACGACCTCCTACACCACCACAGACCTCCAGTGGGATCCTGAGGTTTAATGATAATAATGTTAATAATGAGGATTTGAGACCATCCGTCCAGAGGGAATAACCCACAATCAGGCCACGAGGAGCTGAATCTAAGAGCTGACCTTGGTCACAAAGAGCACAACGCCGCCGCCTGACAAGCGGCGTTTTGAAAGCAACACGACAACAGACAAGCTTCCAAAAAACCATCTCCTAGACTTCACCCACTCCATCCCTGACTCATGCTAGCTGCTGCAGACGTCTGTGCACACATGGAACACACACACACACACACACACACACACACACACACACACACACACACACACACACACACACACACACACACACACACACACTCGTGATTGGCAGATCATCCAGAGGCGACATAAAGCCTTTTCTTCCACCCTCTAACTGAGCTGTCAGTCAAAACGGGAACAACACGACTGCTGAAAATAGCCCGTTCCTCACCTCGGGCCCTTCCAGGGAACCAGAGCCTTTCCAGGCAAGTCTGATGGGAGATAAAACCACGGCGAGTCGAGCTTCCCCACGTATAAAGTTCTGTACAATTTGTGTTCACAACCTGTTTAGAAGATTTCATTATTGGAAGTTGGCGAGAAAAAAAAAGCATCTGTCCGTCGGCCGGATGAGGATTTATTTCTATTAAATGAGCTCTGTGGTCTGAAACATTCATTTTTCCGCGTCGTGTTTAGTATACCTCCAGGTGCTGCCTCAGGATCATCTTGATTGACATGTAAGCTCATTTGAAGCATTAAAAAAACCTCCATCGAACACATTATCACCGCGAGACAGGAAAAAAAGAGTGATAGGATGATATAGGACATTTACATAGAAATATTATGAACTAATAAGGACTTTTTGAAGCGTCGCTTGCCTTATGATTTAATAATGCACAGTGAGAGTGTGAGTGGGAGCGAATTGCATGTATTTAAACATCACACGGAGCCTACGAGCTGCTACCATTACACGTTCCTAGTAAAAACTGCAAGGTTAATGCAGATAAAGGCACAGTAGAAGCAGCAATTGCAGAAATGGAATATAATGTTCATGAATATATTCTAATCATTCAATAATTTAAATCAAGATAAGAGATTTTATCCATAGGTTTATTAGGTAGCAGTCTGCCATTTCACCACTAGATGGCACTAGACACTACACGCTGTACCTTTAAATTTACATTTTAAAAGGTCATAAACACTTAGGAAAACGTAGCGATAAATCAAATCAAATTTTACTGAACAACAGAATTTACAAGCAGCATTACTACAATAATGTTAATATGATATATTTATTCTATAAATAGTGGATATACCTGTAAAAGTTCTACTGTCACAGTAACTAGTACACGTGCCTCGAGTTTTTCAATATTCACCTAATGACATAATCTTCTCTCAACCTTTAGAGAGAGCTCGATGTGGTCTGTTCCTGGTGATAATATGAGTTATATCATGTTTCCCCATGACTCAGAGCTCTCATCTCCACATTCACTGAGAGTCTGAGCAAACGCTCGACAGCTTCTTGGTTAAACGCTCACATGTTTACTGGCAGGATAAGGACTCAGATCAAACACCATTGAAATGTAGTGTCCCTCCATACTACAATGGTCCAAGTGCACTTTAAAGGCATAGCTCAACATTCTGGAAAAATCACAATTTACATTCATAAAGTCAATAAACAATAATCAAACCGTACTTTTAGTCAAAAAACCCTAAAAGATAAGATAAGACTTTATTGATCCCACAACGGGGAAATTTGTCTGTTACTGCAGCGTACTGAAAGAAAATAAAAGCTAAAGAAGATAAAAACTATAAATAATAACAAATAAAAATACACAACACTATGTACAAATTCGTAGAAATTTGTTGATCCACATACACAGTATGCATTATGGACATAGAATGGAGAAAAAATACTAATAAAAAGTAAGAAAAAAAAAAAAAAAGTATGCATAAGCAAAGCATATATACATACATGCATGCACGTACACCTACATACATACACATACACACATATTTACATATTTGCATATATATATATACGCACATACCTACATGTACACATACATAGTTAATGCACACTTAAGGTGCAGGATGTGTGTGTAGAGAAAAGTGACCAGTGAGGTTTATGTTTATGTTATGTTATAAAGTCTTATTGCTGTCGGGATGAATGATCTGCGAAAGCGCTCCTTCTTGCAGCGAGGGTGTTTGAGTCTCTGGCTGAAGGAGCTGCTAAGCGCACCCACTACCCCATGCAGAGGGTGATTGGGGTTGTCCATGATGGATGTCAGCTTTGCCAACATCCTCCTCTCTCCCACCACCACCACCGACTCCAGAGGACATCCCAGTACAGAGCTAGATCTCCGCACCAGTTTGTCAATTTTCCTTCTGTCCCCGTCTGTGCATCCGCCCCCCCAGCAGACTACTGCGTAGAACAGGGCAGATGCTACAAAAAACAAAAACTAAAGGTAAGAAGTACTTTACTTACAGTCTTCATGCAAGTCCATCAGTGTCCAAACTGACTCTTATGGAGAACATGTGGGATCAGGTCCTTCTGGAGGCGACTGGACCATGTCTGAGTAAAACAGAAAACATCAGATAAAGCAAAAATACCAGTGGAAGCCTCCAGAAGGAACTGCAGCGAACTCAGGGTGAACTGGTCACACTTTTCTACACAACACACTCACGTTGGTGAGTGTCACTACCCATAGCTCAACGAAATGGGGATCAGATCATCGCTGGATAATGACCAGTACGGGGTCCTGTTCCATGGATTGGGGATCACATTGATTGGCTGTTAGAGTCAGGTCATTATATGCCATAAAACAACTAAATATGGTCAGTGTTTTTAAAAAGAAAACCACTAAGTCGAACCTGGAGCTGAACCCTGTAAAAGGGATCTAAGTAAAACCCACAGAGTAACAACTCTGGAACAAAAAACAGCTCTTTGCACTGATACATGTTTTTTTTCCTAAATATACATTAAGGTTTAAACAATGTGAATTTAGGTCTGATGAATTGAGTAAAATTACTTTTCATTTACATTGAATATTTAATCAATGTGGTGGATGGTATACTATACATCACGTCTACCTTTCTATAATTATATTTTATGCTTTTATGGATATATTACATTTGTATTCTATAATACTTACTTTTATCTTTCTGTAACTGTCTGGCATTGAGTGACTTTTGCGTTTCCTCACCACATTGTTCCAACCAGCTGTTATTTTAACTTCTGTAAACTAAAAGGTTGTAAGATGTTTTCTCTCCTTATGTTCAGGCTCATCCTTCCAGACATACTGTAAAATATATTTCTGTCTTAAAAAACAATTTTCTCCTATCTGATATTTCTGGATTAAAATGCCCAAAAACGTGTACTTTTCATTATTACATAAATTTTTAAATCTAGAGAAATTCACAATTCTAACATTCATTTTATCCTAAACAGCTTTACTTGGCTGCTTCCTGTGCACATCCATCCGTCGACCTGAAGCTGCCATTAATTGACTTATCCAGTTTTATCACGTTTTTATGATACACCTTTTAGATCTCGCTCATTTAACTATCTTTAACTGGATTAAAGTGTTTCAGTCATCAGATTCTAAAGGCTTTATTTCATGCTTTATCCTTGGTTTTATTTGAAGTTTTGATACCCTTCACTCGATAGATTTGTGGTGTCAAGTAGAACCATTTAATCCAATGTAGTTTTAGTCTCTGAAGCCACGACGCCGTTTACGACATGTCTCGTTAAGATTGACGGATCTCTCTTCTGATTGGCTGGCTGTTTCTGAGTGACAGGTGGCTGAGGCCAACCAGGAAACAACTCACCCGTCCTGAAAGTGACACGGGCGAAAGAAAGCCTAAAGACGTCATGGCGTCTTACAGTGCTAACTGTACTAGCTAACAGCTAACAGCAGATATAACCTGATCGTGCAGCAGTTGGGGCTAAGACCGCCTGGGGTGAAGCTTACATGGCTAACGTTAGCATGACTAGGTTACCAGGCTAACAGATCAGAAACACTCTGTGTGTCCAAAAGTGAAATGTTAGCACACGCCATATATGTTTTCAGTTTCTCATGTAAACAGGACCAGAATACTAAACTGTTAACTGTCTAATTCCGATTTGAAGACAACATCTTTAGTTTTTTTTGCTCAACACAACAATTAAACCAAGCTGAGGTCAGGAACCACGGCCCACAAACAACCACAGGGACAATCTGTTCTTTTCATTGCATTGGTGTTTTCTGATGGTAATCTGAGTACACAGAACGCTGGTGATCCATGTTCCCCGCTTCCAGAAACATCCCCAGACGTCTAAAAGTCACCGTTTCTCGCCACTTGTTAACGCCGCCACCTTCCTCGCTTCCCTTGTCCCCGCTCTGCATTTATCTCACTTCTTTCTGCCTCTGAACTAATGGTTATTTTTTTTTTTGCAGGTACAACTTCCATTCTGCAGCTCGGTCGAGCCGTTTTCTTTTCAGAGCCTCGTGACATTCTGTTGTGTTGACTTACGGCTCGGTCTGAGTGCTTTGCAGCACGCCGCTGCTGAAAATTCTTTTGAAGCACCAACATAATTGAGGAGAATGCAATCTGCATAGGCCTTTTTGTGAGCGAATACTCTCCCAGTGCATTACAAGCCCGTGTTATTTTAGCCCGAGCTTTACTTGATGTCTAAAGTGTGTGTTCATGTCTTTTCTCGCTGTAGAATGAAGGTGCTTGAGTTCAGAGTTTTTCTTTCACACAATGTGCAGCTAAGTGCCTCCACCTCCAGCGCATTCATCTGAATATTTCAAAAGCCGCTTTTCATCTTGTCCGCCAATCCTCCCTTTCAAAATCATAACACATGAAAACATATATTTTATATACAACAATCACTCTCTCTAGTTCAGTGCTTCTCAATTATCTTCTGCCCCCCCCCCCCCCCCACGGAAGAAGAAAACATCTCACGACTATAAATAGAATCATTTGTCTATAAATTGTTATAAGTACATCTGCACTGTATTCTTATTAATGTATAAGACAAAACAGAAAAGATTTAAAGTGCATCTGAAATTAAAAAAATAAAATTAAATCCTTAATTAAACATTTTCTGACTGACCATGTCAAACCATATGATACTGAAAAATAAAACTACATAAATGGTCTTATCAGTGATTGTGGTGTAATGTCTTTAATTTCTCTGTCTCCAACATCTCAGACTCAGTAACACACCGGTCTTTCACAGTGAACCAAGCGCTACAGACGCTTCGTCATATTTCCTCGTCTTAGCTTTGGGAGACTTTCGTTTGTCTCTTTATCTCCGTCTCTCTCCGCCTGTCTTCTCATCCCTGTTAAATATGTTTTCATGGTGTCACTTGGTGTCTACACTTCATACTCATACTCTGTGCTGTCTGCTCCCTGTGAACACTCTGCTGCCCCCTAATGGAGTGGAGGTGTAACTGCACCTTATTCTAGGACAGTAAAAAAAAAAAAAAAACATTTCCCAAGGTCTAGGGGCGCGCCCCCCTATCTAAGAACCACTGCTTCAGTATTTCATATTTTGCTGGATACACAATTCTGTCTGTGACTTCACAATAAAAAAATAGCATTTCCTCGAAAAGGGAAACTAAAACAGCAGCATCACAACAGAACGGCGGTCAACCGTTATCTGAATGTGAACATCAGCAGTGTGATTCCAATCAGCATCTGCACTAATTTGTGTTGTAATCCATTTTTTTGGGTTTGTGCTCATGGGCAACACCCGTGGCTCCTGGCACGAACTTTACTCTTGTTTTGCCAGGAAAGCTCTCAGGAGGGCTAAAGCAATTAAACATCTATATGCAGTTAAGCTCTATATGATTTGTTCACTCATTACATTTTGGCTGAGCAATTCTAATGGATTACACACATCTGTGTTGGTTTGCCAGCCCAGTCTTATGGACGGCTTTAGTGTTTCTGTCGTGCTTCCTGCTGCATCCGAATCCGTGGATCCCTGATGATCCCTCTTGGATTTCAGCAGCAAAAACTGAACAAAATATATCAACACAATGTGGCAAGAAGGTTCAGAGTGGGACATCATCCTTGCAAAGCATCAATATATCTTTATACATGCTGAAAATGTAGATCTCTCTCTGTAATGCTGAATCTTGGAGATCTTGATGTCTTTGGGTCCACACCTCCAGGCATTTTAGTGTCTATACCTGGTCAACCATACCTTTGTTTGGTCAAGACAACTCACCATTAGCTCCTGTTTAACCTCTGACCTGGGCTTGAAGCCTTTTATTACCCAACAAATACCCAGATTTTACACATCAGCTCCATCCAAAAGCTGGATTGCATATCAACCCCAACATTCTTCAAGAAATCTGTGTCTTTGTTCTCATACCTTTGTTGTCCGTTACCTGTTCTATTCAAATAAAGCAAAGTCTTCCTGAATAGTCAATCACAAAGAGATGATACAACACTCAATGCTCAACAGCTGTCACACATAATCTAAAATGACAGCGAAGATCACTTAACATGTAAAAAAAATAAAACTGTTGGTGTGAGGTACAATTAAATGCATGAAACACATTCTCTAACAGTTTCTCGAACAGTTCCTTCATTTTTGAGCTACCACCCTGCCATCTCCACGGAGTGTGGTCATGTAAATTTAGTTTCACAAAGTTCTAAATACTTGAGCTCCATGCCATTAAATCACAGCGTCCTGGTTGGTGCAGTTGGAAAACATCCAGAGACAACTGACGTCCAGTCAAAATCACAGACGCTCTTGCTGAGTAAATTGTCCGGGATGATAAGACACCGTCCATGGTCGATAAGCCGAATGACGATTGGGGTGGGGGGATCCGTTCAGGGGAAAAATTACAAGAAAAACAAGATCCATAAATCCAGGCAGAGTCGAAGAAAAAAACAAAAACAGGCACAAAAATGCAAGACAACAGCTGGTGAGCATGTAAACACCAGGGTGTCAATGACAATCTGGCAACTAAAGAGGGAAAAACACACTGGGCTTGTAATACACAGAGATAGATTACAACACACAGGTAGGGAAGGTAACACAAAACATAAAGAGAAGACGTTCTGTCTTCATGTTTCCCAGCAACGATTTCTTCTTTTAATAACACATAATAATTAGTGAAAGAGTTACTCAGAAAGAAGGAAAGTTTTTAGGATTCAGACATTTACTCAGGATTCAAAAGTCATAAATACTGGATGTGGAGATGAGTTATGTTACAAAAAAAAAAAAAATCAGGCAAAGAAGACCTGGAAAGGTGATGAACAAAGGGACCTTTAATTTGACATTTAACATTTATTCTGTATAACAATGTGGTTTTGAGGCGTTAATTGCCGTTATTTTTCCACCGCAGCACATGTTAGATGAGCAGTACCGACCAGTGCGAGTGGACCAATTACCTGATCAGTGGCAGATGGCCGACAGATGGATCCATTCCCCAGGAATTAGACAGTGTCGCTGCTTCCTGGAGGTTTCTGTTGTACTTTGTGGTAACAAGAAAATGTCGGTTGTTTTTGACACTTAAATTGAAGTGATCTAATCCGCAACCTATTTAGTGGCAAGGGTTCATCTAAAGTGATGTCTGGAAATTGGTTTCTCCCCCCAGGGTAATTTTTGGAATGTCAGTTCAAAATATGAATATTAATACACGATGTCTGACTTGGTGTTTAGAAGCAGACGACAGTTTGCTGACATTGTTTACCTGAATATGAAGTCCTAATGACCTAATAATAAACTTACTGAAGTGAAGTGAAGCGTAAATATTCACTTTCAAATGTTAGAGTTGCCTTCAACATTTGCTCCATATTTTTAGTTGAAACTTCTATATCTCAAAAACTCAATGAGAATAGAAAATTATACAGTAATAAGACTTTATAAATCTATATAACTATAGATATATAGATATATATGCAGTAAATGATGGTCAGGTCATCCAGGATTTGATATCCCTAAGACAAGCTTGAAGTTTGCTAGCTGAATGGTGTCATTCGGCTTAATTGATAGATACAGTTGTGTATCGTCTGCATAACAGTAGAAATTAATAGAGTGTTTCTTAATGATTTTACCCAATGGGAGCATTTAAATAGTGAAGAGTATTGGTCCAAGCACAGAACCTTGTGGAACCCCATGATTAACCTTTGTATGGATAGAAGAAACATTATTGTCATGGACAAATGGTCTAAGAGAAAGGACTTAATAATACAAATACACAGTATAGTCGTATTGGAGCAGTGTACTAGTTAAAAATGAGAGATTTCGATTTTTTTCAGAAGGTGGAGGTGTATATGCAGACAGGACACCATCTTCCCAGCTGTAAAAAAGGTAGATTAAATGGAAAATTAGTTGTTGTGAGGGTAACTACATATTAAAAGGTAACTTGGCTGTCATGCTTAGTTTCCCAAATGGCGTTGGCCTTCCAAGACGGTGGACCCAACTGTGCATCTATGACTCATGTTGGACGGGAGTCTTGGCAGGGATTTCTGGATTGTGTATTTACTGAGTTTGTTAAGACAAAAAAAAAACTATATGACTATAGCAGGGCTGTCCAATCCTGGTCCTGGAGGGCCATGTGGCTGCAGGTTTTTCTTCCAACCAAGCAGTAACACACCTGATTCTACTAATGAAGGTACTTAACAAGAGATATAATGGTTGATTAGTAGAATCTGGTGTGTTACTGCCTGGTTGGAACAAAAACCTGCAGCCACACCAGCCATTCTGGACCAGGATTCCCCATCTCTGGACTATAGGAATAATGACAATGGACGAATCTTTAAAAACCATATTCCTTAAAAACAGAGACTATATCCACATGTTAAAAACTCAGCAATGGAACATTGCTATCATATATTACTCATTACACCATATTATTATAGTCATATATCATACAGAGGTGCTAGTAGCTATGTGAGGCCAACCATTGATGCCATCATGCCAATATTTTTACATCAGTTATCTGCTCATAAATCAAAGTGGTGCAAAACAGAAGTTAGGAAACTGTCAGTAATTAGAGGTGGAACATGAGAAATTTTACTCAAAACTACTGTTGGTGGCCTTCAAGAAAATTCAGGGGTCAGCAAAGTCATAGAGCACAATGGTCTATACAAAATTAAACTGTTACACGCTGTAAACCAATCGATTCAATTGATTTTGAGACATATTCTCTAAATATGTGAATACTGTAGGATCGCCATAGTCATTCTGTGGCCACCATAATTATCTGTAAAAAAAAATATAATGGCAATCCATCAGTAATGTTTAAGATATTTTATTCTGGACCAAAAATGGTGGACGAACAACAGACAGCGGAGCAATCAACAAAAGTAGAATTTAGGAGTGTTTCATTCCTTTCCTTGTTCTTCATCTGTGTTCATATATCTAAAACATTTCCATCATCATCCTGTGTCCTTTGCAGCATGTTTTCTGACCACATCTTCTCTGCAACTGCCAGGATTCGTACTTTATGTGATGGCACGCATCAACATAACACATTCGACGAAATCGCAAATGTGTGGAGCAGATGGCTCTTACATTGGGTTTGTGGTGCCAGGGGAGCATCACAGTTAGCTCGAAGAGAGAACCCCGTATCGCCACCGTCAAACCGCCTGGATACGACAGCAGCTTTCAAATCGCACCAAACGTTTCGGGCGATCCGCTTCAGATCTGGAAAAAAAAATGTTTTTGTGAGTAAACCATCCTTAAAAGAAATCAAAGTTTTTTTTCTTTTTTTTCCAATCCACCTTCTGTAACTTTGGTAAGTTTGATGCGTCAGACTAATGTCTGGAAGAAGCCTAGATGTATTTGAGGCAAGGTTCTTGCCAAGGATTTTCTTTGTAGGAAGATGAATCATTAAACAGTGTGGGAGGAAGCCATCGCATACCCATACTTCCTCAAGTGAATTGTCTTTATACACAGTTGTATATAAACATCAAGATGTGTAAAGATATAACACGTTTGATTATTAAACGAGGGCCAAATGTTCTCGTCTCATTAACTAAGCTGCAGGACTACTTCTTAATAATCCCAATGTGAGATTTCTGTCATTTTATTTTATGTCATATTCAACTTTTCCAGGTCGAATGTATTGTTTCCATCCGGTTCACATATCAAATCTGTAATTTGTGATTTTGGGCTGAACAAATGAAACCTGACTATTCTAAGAACTGTTTCTCCTTTGTCCCAACAACGTGCAGAGGATTGGAAGGGATGGAGCATGCATGCCAACAGAATATTTCTCAAGGTAAATCTGCATTAGCGACACAACGTGGTTGTTGCAAGAAGGTCGCAGGTTCAAGGCCCTGTTCTGTGTGGAGTTTAATGTCCTCCAGGTTAATTGGAGACTCTGAGTGGCCCACAGGTATAAGTGTGTGAGTGAATGCTGTAATGGGTGCATCCCTGCCTTAGTAGACCCCCGTGACCCCAATGAGGAATAAACAGGTATAGAAATACAAGGATGATGGATGGTTGAAGAGGTAAAATGGCAGCCATGCTTCCATCAGTCTGTCCCAGGTCAGCTGAGGCTACAGATGTAGTTAACCACCACATGTGAATGATATATGAATGAATAATGGTTCTGTAAAGTGAAATATAACTTGAAACAATTATTATTTATATTATTATTAAGGTATCTTTTGGATGAGAACAAAATGTAGAAGGCAGCGCTGCCCATTACTTGTTTCATGCTGCGTCACGTAATGATGACTATTTCCAATAATTGAAAAGCATCCAGTAGTGCTGAAGTCATTTCCCAAGGCAGATAGAGAAAGTGTTTTTCATTGTGATAGTTCTGTGTCTGAACTTTACACTAAAACAGACATTTTACATTTTGACCACAATATGCCATCAAACCAGTTTACATCTTTTTCAACACCCATCTGTTTAATAGATAAAAAGAAGGACTCCATCTTTATCTTGCACTGTATGCTTCGACTATATATGTTGTTTTCCCCATAAATAAGAGAAAAAAAACATGACTGCACAGCTATTTAAAGCTTGTGTGGGATCTATATAATTACCGGCTCTAAGCTTACTTTGAAATTCACCCACAGAAACTCAGAGAAACGCCTGATATCAAACACAGGAGATGCTCTGTTTGTTTGTTTGTTGTCATGCAGGCACAAAAGAACATTTCCAAGGACGTATAACAGATCAAAAATAATTACTCTGCATTGTCATTAACGTTTGTTGACGCCACGCGGTGCAAGCGTTGGTTTCAGAAGCTTCAATCCTGACGTACAGGTTGTCAAAATGTTGTGTAGATTCAGACCTACAACACCGTGAGCGTAAATAAGTTCCTGTTCCTCTCGTTTCTCTCTGACAGATCAAGCTCAGCTTTCAGATATAGCGATGGCACAATGGTGCATATCCTTTTTTTGTTAAGCAGCCAACCCTGGTTAGTCCTTTGCTGCATGTCTCATCTTCTCTAGCCCATCACTTCCTGTCTGGCTGCTCTATAATAAAAGCATCTATGCCACAAACAAATATTAAAAAAAAAAAAAAGTTGAAATACCACAACTCTGTCCTAACAGCTCATTAGTTCCAGTGTAAAGCTCTGTATCACAGCTCCTCCTCATGTTGCTTTCCCAGCGCTTTAGTTCCAATTCAAAGCTCCGTTGTCCCGTTTCTTCCTGCAACAACGTAATGAAAGTATCGTAACAACTCTCATAAAACACAAGCTAAGACGTTAGCTGGTTTAGCTGCTACTTCATTCCTCATGCTAACAGGGGTTTTACTCTAAGACATGTTCACAGTCCCTCAGGAAATCCCAGCACTATCACCTAACAGAACAGAACCTGGACCTAAACTCATTCATTAATTACCACATATAACAGTAACTTGTTCAGGTTACTGTTTTATGCTTTTACTCGGCTCATTAACACAACTTCTAAAGTCATGTAGATTGAGTCCAAACTTTCAGTTGCAGCTTTCAACCAACCCTCGTTTTACGTTAATAGATCAATTACAAACTAGATATTTAACATTAACAAACACTAAAAGAACTATTCACTCAAGTTGAATGCTGGTTATTAACACCTTGATGTCTTCATAATGTGAAATAAGGACAGTGGTGGTTGAACAAGAGGAGGAGCCGACAGGGAAATATCTATTGAACAGCAAAAGCCGATTCAGGAATTATGCGTCATATTTGAAGTAAAAACTGGTCTATTAAATTCAAGAGATTTGGCATGAATTCTACTTTCTATCACACACTGACAGTTCTCTGAAGAGAGGGAACATGAAAGCAAAAGCTCTGGATGAAAGATTAAATCTGTTCCAGGCAAAGTGTGAGCTTTAAACACAGTATTAACACTGAGCAAAATGATATCTCAGGAATAATTTACCTTTCCCCACTCTTCCTTAAATAACCCTATGATATTTCATCATGGTATGTAGAGCTGATATCTGTGTAACCTCAGAGTTTTAAGCTTTTCATACATGATAATGGTTCAAACCTTTTCTGTCTCACTATACTTTCCACTCATGTCGGGTGATGCACTTGCTTTAAATTGACAAAACTACATCATGAGATATGTGAGACTTGCTTTTACTTCATTCACATTTTAATAGGTGACATTTATCATTCTAAATAGTGGCAGACCAATGCTAATGAAACTAATCTGTTTCGTTATTAAAAAAATGGAAAGAGAGTTGAGCAGTTACAGTTCTTTGGGAGTTTGACAAGCTGAGACACTTCTGACGACTTTACTGCGATTATAAAATACAAATTAGACGCTAACTTCAGCTACTGAGCTTTAGCGAGTTAGTACTTCACTCAACTTCTTCACGTCTCCTCCCAAATCGACTCGAAGAGTTTTATTAACTATAAACTGACGAAACACTGTTTGTATGACAGTTTACAACCTGTAGGGAGGGTTCGAGGGGAAATAACAGACTCAACAGCAGCAAGCAATACAATTAAAGTCTGAAAAAAGCGTCCATTCATCAGTCAGAGAAAATCACCTAGAACGTCCATGTCGATGCGCTGGATTATTGGATTATTGGATTATTGGTCATTGAATGATCGTTTATCAGTGTTGACACAAATGTTCTGATATCGTGGTATAATTCTGATGCAAAGAGATGTTTGGGATTTCTTGCATTACATGTCTCTTGTATAAACAACTCATACATAATGCATTCAAGTGCACACAATCACTTATACTCAAATGTGTTTTTATGCTGGACTTTTATGTTTTTATGTATGTTTAAAAATAGATTGATTTATCATGAAATCACTGGGCACTATAAATAAAGCTGTTTTAAATCTCATTGCACTAATGTATAATGACAATAAAGAACGTCTATATCTCTAATTCTCTCTAATCCTCTCATGTACTGAGCACGTATTGTATTGACTGCAATCACTATAAATTCTACGTGTGTTACATTATTATTCTTTATATACCCTCAACAAATAAAAGAAAATTGTGCAGAATTTATAAAGAAGCAACCGAAAAAATATATATAGGATCCTGCTTAGACTGGTCCAAACATGCTCAGACTTTCCTGTGTGAGAAATACGAGTTTTCACCAGCACGAGTGACATGAAGAGATTTCTAGTGGTGTTATAGGTCAATGACAGATGGTGTGACCAGAGTGTAGGACAGACAAGGCGTGATGTAGAACAGACCTTTGTTGCCTGCCAATAAACTACATTTTGTTGTTTTTTTCACCTTTTTGGCCACTGAATAGAATTTCTTTCTTTTCCTGAACCAGATTGCACCTCAGCAGGAACCTCTTTAACCTAAGACCCAGCAATTTGTCAAAATAAAATAAGCTAAGATTTCGCTATTTTTTTCATGAAGGAATCGGGTCATATGGGGCGAGCATTGCTCCAAAGACAGACAAGGTGGCTATGAAACGATTAATCTCCCCGTGTTTGCATTCTCACCAAACCAAAATCTGTCATTTGGTGCAGAGTCAAGCTGATTTAGTGACTGATGTGTTCACACCAATGACAATGAACCAAACTAAGGACATTTGGTTAAAATGGACCGTTTGCTGCCAAACAACTATTGACAAATTCCTATCAATAATAATACATTATAATAATATAGAATTTTCTAGACACACAAAGTCATTTTTTGCAGACATACACACAATAAAATGTAGTTTAATAAGTACAAAACAGAATAACTTTAATCCTGAAGTGATGGGTACTAGGTCAGAGAGGTATGGAGGGGCCAGGTTATTTCAGGCGTTGTCTGATCTATGGATCAATTCAGTATTTAATTGGCTCTTAGTGAAGGTTGTGAAGCATAGGTATGATGTGTTCACGGGTTCTCGGCTAGCCTGAGCCATCTCTAATCCTAAAAATGTAATGTAGAGATGGAGTCTTCCCTCTAAACTGACACAGAAAGATGGTTATACAGAAGAGGAGCCTGATAGTTGAAGGCTCTGCCTCCTGTTTTGACTCTAGGAACCTCTGATAAGCCCTTGTTCTAGCAGCTTATTCTTCTAGTTGGGTGATGTGGAACCTATGAGCTCTGGTGGTGCCTGACCATTAAGAGCTTTGTAGGTAAGGAGGAGGAATCTGGATTATATTTTGACTCGTATGGGAACCAGTGAAAAGAAGCAAATTCTGGTGAAATGTTCTGTCTTTTTCTAGTTCCTGTTGATAAGCTGCATGCCCAGCAGCATTCTGGACCAGCTGGAGAGACTTTAGATGATAAGGTATTACAGTGATCCAGTCTGGGAGTAACACATGCGTGGGTAGTTCTTATTCATCTCCTAGAAACAGAAATCACCTTGGTATATTGCGCAGGTGAAAAGAAGGCAGTCCTTGATATTTGTTTATTGTGGGCAGTGAAGGACATATATTAATCAAAGATTCCTTACACTGGTGTTGAAGGTCGGACTAAGGCCGTCCAAAGTAGTTATATCACTGGAAAGTTTACTTCTGTGGTGTTCAGGCCCAAGCTCAGTAGCAGAATATTGCAGGTCATCCAGCACTTTATGTCCTCCAGACATGCTTGATGCTTTGCTAGCCAGTTTGATGCATTGAGAAGGTTGTTGGGAACCTTCACTGGTGCTGCTAAATCCTGACTGAAAACCCTCATATAAACCATCGCTGTTTATATGAGGGCTGTTTGGCAACTGCTTTTCTATAAGTGAAGAACTGGATAATAAGGAATAAAAATATCATTCTGAGCATATCCAGCAAAGAAGTGCCAATCAAAGCAACGATTTCCATTATACTTGTAATCTACCTAGTGTAGGGTCCTAGAGACAATTTGGTGATTTGTATGTGAATCCCTGTACAAGGGATCTACTCTCTTTGGCTTAATTGCCATTTCTTTTTTAGAGGAGTAGTGGTGTCGAATGCCATTCGATGTGATACTGTCACATTCTCATCCAGATCATTGCTTTCTAATACGACAGGCTGATTAATTTAATACCGATGGATTCATTTCCTTTAATATAGCTCTGGCACCATCAGACAGACAGTGAATATATGTTTGTCATAGCGGTGAATGATCCAGAAAAAGGAAGTTCAGTTATTTCTCTTTAAAAAATGGTTCATTAAGAGAAAATTCTGGGGAAATACAAAGCCAAGACAACCGTCATCAATATCTACATCAATATTAAAATCACCTATTATGATTATATTATCTATTCAAACCTTGATAAAACTCTGAGAATTCAGATAATAATTCATCAGTAGGGACCACGATAACATATATGAGAAAATCTAATTTTTTAAAGGATGCTTGAATAAACCGGGACTCAAGGCTAATCAATAGGCTTGAATTGAAAATGGCTGTAACTCCACCTCCTCTGCTGAAATATGAGCATGAATACGAGTGGATTCATTCAGGCCAGCACATTCCTCACCAACGCCAGCTTTCAGCAGGACGGCATAAATCAATACCCAGATATAAGTTTGTTTAGTAATACAGCTTCGGTTGACAGGGGTCTAGGGTTTAAGAGCTCCAGAGAGGCAGCGTAAAACGGTTTTTGATTTTTAAAACTATATATAGAGGGATATTGCATCTTCAAATGAAACCCAGGAAAAGTGTAAAATATGGTACGTTGAAGTCTGAAACATTCTTTTGGATTGAAAGTAAGACTATATTTAGACAAACGTGGCAATAAAAATAGTTCCAGTGGAGCTTTGCAGCTACGAGGCGGCGACGGCGTGTTTTAATTATATTATGAGTGGTGTCATGTTATAAAGGTGAAATATGTTGCTGCACTGCATGCCACAAAACAAATGTTATAGGTATTTTAGCAAAGGTAACACATTAAAAAAAACATTAATTATGATTGGATTGTGAGGATTACACCACATGACATTTGGCAAGAATTCTATTCCTGTAATTTAGAAGATTTTCTACTTTTAATAATGTATAATGTTGTGAGGTGTAGTTATAAATTATTAACATGCAGTTATCAAGTTGTATATCACTTGTTTAGCTTGTACATTATCGTTTGTCTAAAGCTGAAATTTGTTGTTGCACTGCATTCCACAAAACACAATAGCAGTAATCTGTAACGGTAACACAGTATAATAACCATCCATTATAATTAGTAATAGATCATTAGAAAATTGTAAATTATTGTAAAAATTATTAATAAATTAACTTATGTGTATGTTAAAATTTCTATTGATACCTTATAGATTAATAGTAGATCATGAACAAGATATTAGTGAATAACTTAATAATGACTTGATTGATTGATTGATTGATTGATTGATTGATTGATTGACTAAGTCTCTCAAATTGTACATTTTGTGTTAATGTATTTTTTTTGTTATTTAAAGCCCATTTGTCCCAATTTTTACAACAGAAATCACAGTTTTGTGAGATTTCTGACCCTAAATGTGACTAGTGTAAGCAAAAAAAAAGGAATATTTTAAATATTTATTCCACCTCCTCCATGTTTTTGGGACATTTTAATTATATAATGTTATAAGGTATAGTTGTAAATTTCCCCACTGTGGGACAATAAAGGAGCTATCTAATCTAATCTAATTAACATACAGTCAACAAGTTATTTATTATTATTACTAGTAGCTTGTACATTATCTATTGTCTATATAATTCGTACAGTTATAAATCCTTAAACTGACGAGTGTTAATTAACAGTCAAATTCTAACTGTTTATTATTAACTCCATATAACACATTGTTATAAATCCTTAACAAACAATTAATGAGTCGCTAATACCTCGTTAATTAACAGTTTACTAATGATCATGAACTAGTTATAACGTTATAACGTAAAGTGTTTCCTGGTGCATCCGTAGGTTTGTGGTCATGTTCTGTGTATTTACAGAGTTTACAGTGATGGATCAGGGACGGCTCTGTTCAAGGTTAAAATGGAGAGCTTTCAATTTAATTTGCCGATTGCATTCATTCATCACGTTGGTTCCGAGCCCCCCCTGTGTCTCACTTCATTTTTCGTATGATGGGCACAATACAACGGGACAAAAAAAAAAAAAAGTCACGATGCCAATATTGACTCGTGTATTTCCACAATTTATCTCTCTTTGTTTTGCTCCTCTGGGAGGCCTGATGGCATGCGTGGAGGAAGAGGAAGAGGAAGAGGAGAATGAGAATCAGCCGGCGACGCCACCCGGTCCCTTCAGGGGGGGGGGGGGGGGGGGGGGACGTTCAACACCACAAACATTGGGCCAGATCAATCTGAGGAGAGGAGTGGAAAACAGTAGGGAGGCATGTGATCACACACACACACACACACACACACACCTAAGCCAAAAGTACCTTATTTAAGTTAAAACAAGAATAACGTGGTTTCTGTCGCTATAAGGAGGTCAGAAACCATGTGTGCATGTCTGCAAAATGATGTGGATCCACAGTATTTGTGATTATTTCAGCTCAGGAAAAGAGAATCTGCAGATGGAGATTCTCTTGTTGCAGCACAGCAACAGAAAATAAGAGAAAAAGAAAAATCTGAGCTGCAAAATTCAATAACTTGTCAATGCAAATCCTTCAGATTTTTTTATATAAATGAAATGTGATTATTGTATCAACGTATCAGATATAATGAAAATATTCCCATTTTCATTTGTATTGCATTTTTTTCACTAAGCAAATTTTGTAATAACAAGCCAATAATGCAAGATATTACTTTTACAGTTTTAGCACCAATGAGTAAATAAGTCTTTGTTGTGAAGAACAGACCAATATTGGACCAGAATCTATAACGTGACCATGACTCCGAAAATAAACCAAAAAAGGAAACCAACTTTCTCCCAGGGCCTCGACAACGAAGACTTGAAAGCTCAGAACACAGAAGACGAATCTATTTTCTGTTTGTTTCCTGTCTTCTGACCAAATTGAACACACAGCGAATAAAACAGATGAGAGTGAGTTCTCTTCTTTTTCTGAGTCTACATGACGTGGAGGATCTATGTTCTGTGTTAGTGATGCACCATCATGAAGATGCAAATAACTCGTGGTTTCCATCGACTGAATGAACTGGATGTAAACATGCAAAGTGTAGTTTTGGTCAGGTTTTGCTTCCCTGGCCTCATTTGAGGTTGTTGTAGCCTGAAAAAAAGCCTTAATGTTGCATGAGCTTTTTGAAAAACTGTATTCGTTTTAAGGTTTTTGTTGTGATTGCATTGCAGAAAATGGAGATTTTCCATTTTTGTATTTCAAAATATGCAATATTTTAAATATTCAGTAATTACTGAAAACAAAATCAATGCAAAAACACTGAGATATTTTTATAAAAACAACCTTACCCACACGAAATATAGGTTAACACAAAATATTTATGCACATTTACAGAGCTCTGTCTGTTCATTTATCTTGTTATTTCTGTACATCTCATACTAACATTTTATTTATTTTTATTTATTTTTTTACAGTCCTAGAATAAAGTGCAGTTGCACCTCCGCTCCATTAGGGGGCAGCAGAGTGTTCACAGGGAGCATACAGCACAGAGTATGAGTATGAAGTGTAGACACCAAGTGACACCATGAAAACATATTTAACAGGGATGAGAAGACAGGCGGAGAGAGACGGAGATAAAGAGACAAACGAAAGTCTCCCAAAGCTAAGACGAGGAAATATGACGAAGCGTCTGTAGCGCTTGGTTCACTGTGAAAGACCGGTGTGTTACTGAGTCTGAGATGTTGGAGACAAAGACATTAAAGACATTACACCACAATCACTGATAAGACCATTTATGTAGTTTTATTTTTCAGTATCATATGGTTTGACATGGTCAGTCAGAAATGTTTAATTAAGGATTTAATTTTATTTTTTTAATTTCAGATGCACTTTAAATCTTTTCTGTCAGTTAATAAAGCTATTCTTTGTTGTAGATGGTCCATATTTCTTTCTTTTTTATTCTCTTATACATTAGCACTGAGTTATAGAAAGATTACAACCTGATATTTACCGCCAACTAACCCTGCTTTCCCGTCCCTATTTGCAGGACCTGCATCACTCGTCTGCAGCCTGTTTCTCTGCGTTCAGCCTCGTGTTGGTGCTGACAGTCTGACTGACGGATTGCCACCTTTTCCTGGGAATTACCAATTTGGAAAAACACGCCGTAACCGAGATGCAAAGATGACAAACGAGAACACACATACAAACATGCAGACGAACGTCGAGCATACAAATGACTGAAAATGACGCCAAGGAAAAGCCAATATTTTCACGTAATAATGTGAGTGGAGCGGTGGGCATACAGTAAGCTGAATGTAATAACATAGAATCTCCTCCCGCTGACATGCATCGCAGCGAGTCACTTAGACAAACAAAACAAGGCCTTTCTCATTTTGGTGGAGACAGGCCGATAACGCAGGGGAGAAGACGCTGTTCTATCTGCAGGCGAATTAATTCAAGAGGTATTTTTGACACTTGCTGAATTCTAATCTAAAGCACACACCCTGGGTTTCCTTTTCCTGTAATAATCTAATAGGCATTATGCATGGGAGGCTTTAAAAATCCACAGGGTTTTTTTAACGGCCGAGATGTGAAGCGATTTTGTAATTCCAGAGCGTTGTTTGCCGTTATTTTTCCTCGTGTGGTGTCTGGGGATGGGAATCGAATATCCCAGGATCTGATGAGGAGGCAGATACGCCGCTATGTGATGACTATACTGCATAATTCAATTTTTCCAGCGTCTCGTCGCCTGCCGCAGCCTCGCGTTCAGTGGAAAATACAAATTGAAGGTTTGACAGAGGACGGCTCGGCCTCCAGCCCTCGTGTCATTACGCCGCCTGTAGACCGGTGACCTTTGGCCCCGTCGCCGTCCGCCATGACTCAATCCTTCAGGGAGCGGGTTGGCCTCTGGTCTGCAGAGCTGACATGTTGAGGAGCTCAAGAAAAGCGATTTTTTTCCCTTCCTGTGCTTTCAGAGGATTTATCCGCGCGCTACTTGTCTGTCATCATGTCGCTGTTTGCTAAGCTAACCGCCGTCGCCCGTCTCCAGGGCTCTACAGACCACAGCGTGTTTCTGTAGATCCTCCACCACTGACATGTTTCACTGCAATTTACACTATTTGAACATTGTTTAAAAGCCCCCAAGAAATAGAAGTTTTTTGAAGAAGTGTTTTGTGACATATTTCCCAGTGAAATCAATCATTTTGGACAGGACAGGAAGTTAACCACAGACACAAAAAATATGTTTGGTTTTATTTCCTAAATAAAATGCACCACGGTCACTGAGGACATCTATCTATAAATCAAGGGGCGTCTTTCTCTGACTGTTTGTTGGATCAACTTTAACTTCCATATATAGTTTGCATATTGGGAAAATCCATTTTTTATTAAATTTTTCAGGGAGAGAGTCAAACTGTCATCATCAGTCCTGTATGTGTTCTGTGGTGGTGTAGGGGGTAGTGTTCTTGCCTCATAAGCAGCAGACCCATGTTAAGCTGTAGCATTTCCATATATATAATATATTTTACCCATCCACTAGCGTATCCCACCACTATCCTGCAGCAGCTCTTTAGTTCCAGTGTTCCAGCTCTGATCACCATGACGATTACATCCCACCATTTTATCACCATTCAAACCTCCAACGTAGTAAAAGTAAGTTTCCTGGTTCAGCTGCTGCTTTATTCCTCACTAACACAGGCTACTGTGGCCGTAGCCAAACACAAAACTACAAACTTCCTGAGAAAACTTCACTGCTGCCGTCTTTTCTTCTTTCTATAAACTAAACGCTGAAACTCCAAGATGTGTTCACTGACCCTCAGGAAATACAGACACTATCGTTTTATGGATGGATGAGTTGTTGTGAATATTAAAAGTAAATATTTATTATAATTTCACCATTTACTACACATACAAAATCATGTAAATCACCTTTATCCATCTGTCTACTTTAATACAGGAACACACACTTCCTACAGGAACACACACTTTCTGCAGGAACACACACTTTCTACAGGAACACACAGTTTCTACAGGAACACACACTTCCTACAGGAACACACACTTTCTACAGGAACACACACTTTCTACAGGAACACACAGTTTCTACAGGAACACACACTTTCTACAGGAACACACACTTTCTACAGGAACACACACTTTCTACAGGAACACACACTTTCTGCAGGAACACACACTTTCTACAGGAACACACAGTTTCTACAGGAACACACACTTCCTACAGGAACACACACTTTCTACAGGAACACACACTTTCTACAGGAACACACACTTTCTACAGGAACACGCACTTTCTACAGGAACACACACTTTCTACAGGAATACACACTTTCTACAGGAACACACACTTTCTGCAGGAACACACACTTTCTACAGGAACACACACTTTCTACAGGAACACGCACTTTCTACAGGAACACACACTTTCTGCAGGAACACACACTTTCTACAGAAACACACACTTTCAACGTCATAATGGGCGGAGCCAAACCCAAAGTGTGTAATAGCTCATGGTTTGAAATACAGTAATAGTTTTCCACATGTATTCATGTTCAGGATGCTTAAAATGCTTTTTATTGATGAGATGATTGATCTGTTTCACTATGAACAGACATCTCAAACATTCGATAGAGGCTTGTATCTAAAAAACTGTGGAGTCTGGTTTTGGGGAAAAAAAACTTTATTGTTATTGATCCCAAGTGAATAAAAAAAGTGCAAAGAAAACATTGTTCTATCTGTGCAGACCTTATTATTATGATGACCTTATTATATCTGATACCAGATATTATTATGTGATATGGCATTTTGCAGTGAAATAACTAATCTAATGTCATTTGTTTCTTTCCTGTCGTGAATGCTCCTTCCTGTCTTTCTCTCTAAAATAAAACATATATGTATATATTTATTTTTATGAATGCCTTTTGTTTCTCCCTGACCACCTTTTGTCAGCTGAAAAGTGAAAACGTTTTTAAAGACACGTTTTAGGCCAGAGACTGATTTTACAGTCAATCCACATCATTTGGTGCTTTGAATAGGTCATTCATCATCAGGAAGTACACGCAGCCCGAGGGGGGAGAACACCTTTAGAATTCATCACCAGCCTGAAAACACTCGTCCTCCGTTGTGTTTAAAGGAAAAATCCTGAAGCGGCTCGTCCCCGTTTTTAAACAAGGATGGATGTTGTTATCAGGTGTTAGGGTTTTTAAAGGACGGGGGGGCTGTCACCTGCCTGTGCTGGAGGAGGCTGGATGATAACCTTTGACCCCAGAGACTTCCAAACGCAACGATATCGCCGCTGAAGACACGAGGATCCGCTTCATCCGGCCCACAGCGACGTCCACACACTCTTCACCTGTTCCATCACAGCCCACATGAGTCTGATTCTGATCCTGACCCAAAGAACCAGTTTCAGGATGTTGATGCCTTTTTTCTTTTTTTCAAATATCCAGCTCGGCTTCTCTCACGTTCACTAAAACAGGCCGTAGGTCTGTAGAGAAACAACTCATCAGCAGATTGATGAAACTAGAACAGCTGTTAATACCAGGAGGAAATGCAAACACCCATAAATCAAACATTAACTGTTGTGTCCAGCTGAAGATTAAACATGTGAACCAAGGCCTGTTAGCCTGACACACAGAAACATGGATTAACACGTGTGTAATGTCATAAAATAACACATCTATGGATGCACAATCCATACTTCTATCCATCCATCATTTTATCCATCCATCATTTTATCATCCATCCATCCATCCATCATTTTGTGTGTGTGTAGTTGGGTGTGCGACTCTTTCTATGATATAAATACACATTTCTTAGTGTAGTGACGTATTTCTGTGTCTCACCTGTTGGTTCATGGTTAGACCCCCTGCAGCCTGTACATGAATGAATAAGGAACAGATCCGCTCTGTGACCCGGGGCTAAGTACACCTGCTGCAACCTGAGCTGGAGGACCAATCAGGTCTGACCCAGTTTCAGAATCAGAGATAAACGATGAGGAAGAGACAAGATGATCTGAAGTCGAAACGCTGCTGGAAACTGCCCAAGTCAGAGAATCACTGAGTGGACCACGATGGTGGTATTACACTGTCAAGCAGTAAAATACTATTTTAATGTAGTACCTCTGTTTACTGTAAAAATAAACATAAGTACTGTGATTTCAGTTGTTTTCACAGTAAAGTAAGTTGTATTAAACAATATCTATAAATTGCAAAATAAAAAACATTTAAATCCTGTAATTTCAGGTGTATTTACAGTATTAGGTCATATATATATAAAATAAATAATACTGTGATTTTAGTTTTATTTAAAGTATAGGGTAATAAATTGTAAAATAAAAAAAACATTTAAATACTGTAATTTCAGGTATATTTACTGTAAAATAAAAAAAAAATAAAACTGTGATTTCCGTTTTATTTAAATTGTAAGGTGATTGATTATACAATAAATAAATAATAGTACAGTAAAACTCATTGTATTTACAATATTAGGTGAATATCTTCATTGTAGTAAAGTAATTTGACTACTGTGATTTTCCTACAGAAATACTTCTACTACTGTAATAATCCTTCACAGTAATATTACTGCGTTAAACACAGAAAATAACTGTAAATTACACTGAAAGCCAAACCCAAAGTCTGTAACAGCACATGGTTTGAAATACAAATAGTTTTCCACATGTATTTATGTTCAGGATGCTTAAAATGCTTTTTATTGATGAGATGATTGATCTGTTTCACTATGAAAAGACATCTCAACCATTCGATAGAGGCTTGTATCTAAAAACCTGTGGAGTCTGGTTTTGGGGAAAAAAAAAAAACTTTATTGTTATTGATCCCAAGTGAATAAAGAGTCTTACACTGTAATTATATGTCAATTAATACCATTAATTTAATATCAAGTTAAGAAATTAAAGTAATTCATTTGCATTCTACTAAATATATACTTGGGGGTTTTATTATATATAATATTTATAATAATTTTTTTTTTACAAAGGAATTTGTAAAACCTTGAATTTCCTTATGTTATATTATTCATAAAATTCACTTGAATGCAATAAAAAAAATGCACAGGTACCCTTAATCCATTCTAATAATCTAACCAGTAATTATCTCTGCCAGTGCAGAGCAATGTGCATTAATTTGTGAGTATTACTGCGTTGTGAAGCAGGAAATGCTGCTGTGTGAAGTTCTCGTACTGTTCCAAACCTGTAAGTCAACCGATGCCTGTGAAGTCTCCACCTGAGACACTAATTACCACGATCTGCAGAACGTGAGACGCCACAGCTCATTTCATCTCTGAGCACAAAGATTCAGACTTTGAAGAAAAACTCCATGGAAAGGAAAATGTCAACTGGTGACAGACATAAGGCGAGCTATTATTTCTTTGAAGCCGTAAAGGTTGTCTCTCAGAGATATTGCCAAAAAAAAAAACACGTAAATTACGTTTGAGCGCTGTAGCTTACACTATCACACGTATCTAGAAACTGGCAAGAGCTGATTGAAAAAAAAGGTTTAGCAGCGCTAGACTGACAACAAAATAAAAAAATAGAAATAAAACAGGAAATCAGACGAGGTTGTGGAACAGAAAGTCGACTGCAGCTCACATCGATGCTGGAGAGGAGACAGTCAAATGTTTCATGAAGGTTTCAGAAAACTAAAGTAAAACTATTCACATTATGTTAAGATGCTTGTGCATTGCTCACACAGATTTACTGCAAATCTGGTTGTTTTAGAGAAGATATATTAGGAAACAGATGAGACGAATACTAATTACAAATAGTTTTACACATGAATTTAACTTCAGGATGTTTTAAAATGCTTTTTATTGATGAGATGATTGATCTCTTTCACACACACTTTCTACAGGAACACACACTTTCTGCAGGAACACACACTTTCTGCAGGAACACACACTTTCTACAGGAACACACACTTTCTGCAGGAACACACACTTTCTACAGGAACACACACTTTCTACAGGAACACACACTTTCTGCAGAAACATACACTTTCTACAGGAACACACACTTTCTACAGGAACACACACTTTCTACAGGAACATACACTTTCTACAGGAACACACACTTTCTACAGGAACACACACTTTCTACAGGAACACACACTTTCTACAGGAACACACACTTTCTACAGGAATACACACTTTCTACAGGAACACACACTTTCTACAGGAATACACACTTTCTACAGGAACATACACTTTCTACAGGAACACACACTTTCTACAGGAACACACACTTTCTACAGGAACACACACTTTCTACAGGACCTTGAAACCGTCATAATGGGCGGAGCATGTAGCCCCCCCTTGTGGCTAAAATTCATCAAAAGTGTTTTATAACCAAGAATCTCCAGTTTGTTGTTAACAGCATTTACTTCGATCGATGTATAAGCAAAAGTAAAAGCACTTTAATAGCTAGTTAAAAAAACGTCTTTGTTAAAAATTTGCACAATTTTTTACCCAAAAAAACCTTTTGCAATAACTTCATCAGATGAAGGTGAAGAGTTGCAGCTTCAACAGATCAAACTAAGTCCTAGTTTTCAGCACCATTCAGATTTAGTGGTGAATAATGAAAATAATAAACACCTGAGTAAATGCAATAAGGTTCCCAGGACCTGTGGGCTCGCCCCTTAATTAGAAGAATAGTTGTTAGAAAACAAGCCAGAAACCTCAGTTTGCTCCAAGTTGTTCTCATATAGACGCAAACGATGCGGATTCATCATATTAATTATCTAATATCAGTCTGATAAGAATTGCGTTTTGGCTTTTAGTGCATGTGCTTCTTCCCTTTCCTGCTCCTGCAGCAGCACATCAATACTGTTTTGCACCCACATTATTGTATATGCCTGTTTAAATCCCAGCCTGCAGGCAGATGATCGTATTGTCGAGCTGCAGGTGAAACCGTGTCTAATGAAAAGCAATAAAACTGCAGCACAATGTGTTTGATAGTCAAAAAACAGGCGTGTTGCATCCATACAAACGCCTTCATTTGATGCACTCGGATCATTTTAATGTGAAACCAGACGGATTTAAGGACAATATGAGAAACCGGGGCTCAGGTACAGGAGGTTTGTGGATTGAACAGTCTCTGCCTACACACGTCAACATGTGCTCAATGGTGAATTTATCAGAAATACTGGATGTCAATGTCCAATTTAGAAAAGGAGCTAAAGTCAAATATAATTAAAGTTTGAGAAAACATCATTTCTACTCATTAAAGTTTTCAATGTGAACGTGTGTGTTTGTTCATGTGTTTTACACATTATGTCATTTATGTAAATTACATGAATTTGTATAGCAACTCTATGACTGTTCAAATGAATGTGCATCATATTGAATTAATCATTCATGCAATGCAAACCCTGTACAAACCATTGACTCGCATCGAGCAGAAAAAACGTCTGAGGACATTGCATCAACTACTGAAAGTGGGTTAATATCTGTCTGGTGTACGGTTCTCTAATTGGTTCAAGAATGAGATCAGCTGACTACCTGAATAATAATCATTTAATAGCGCTGGTTAAAAACGCCCAAGATCACTGTAAAAACAGATAAAATTACAAGAAAAAACAGTATTTTGAATATGGAAGACGTGTGGCTGAGTCACATTTAGAGAATAAAGGACCAAGTTACACCCTGGTGGTGTCTCCGGATGACACCAGGATTTAGACGGTGACGCGGTGGTTCAGGGAGGGTAGAAAGTTCAGACAGATGGAAATAAAACGTGTGACGTTGCAGGAGCTTATGGAGACAACGCCAGAGCGGAAGCATAATCAAACCCAAAGGCCAGAGAACATAGTAGATCAGAGCTTTTACATTATTTTTCTATCCCCCCAAGGAAGAAGAAAACATTCCCCAACATTGTTAACAAAGAATAGCTTTATTAACTAACAGAAAAGATTTAAAGTGCATCTGAAATTAAAAATAAAATTAAATCCTTAAACATTTCTGACTGACCATGTCAAACCATATGATACTGAAAAATAAAACTACATAAATGGTCTTATCAGTGATTGTGGTGTAATGTCTTTAATGTCTCTGTCTCCAACATTTCAGACTCAGTAACACACCGGTCTTTCACAGTGAACCAAGCGCTACAGACGCTTCGTCATATTTCCTCGTCTTAGCTTTGGGAGACTTTCGTTTGTCTCTTTATCTCCGTCTCTCTCCGCCTGTCTTCTCATCCCTGTTAAATATGTTTTTATGGTGTCACTTGGTGTCTACACTTCATACTCATACTCTGTGCTGTATGCTCCCTGTGAACACTCTGCTGCCCCCTAATGCAGTGGAGGTGCAGTTGCACTTTTTTTTAGGACAGTAAAAAATAAATAAAAAAATAAAAAAGCATGCCCCCCCACTGTAGTAGATAGAGTGTGTGACCTATTTTTTGTCTTGTTTTTTTTGGCCAGGCAGCTTTATATAAACGGATCCGTATCTCTATTCAAAAAACCGGTAAAACTGCAATATGTTGTTTTTTGATCTCATTCAGTCAAAACCTGTTTATGTACACACACACACACACACACACGCGCAGCAGCATGGTGCAGCAGTGGGCCAATAGGAGCGGGGCGGTCGAATGGAAATTACTTCGCTGGGTTCCTGCTGATACCCAGGGTCCTCTGGGTTGCACCAGCATGGCCTGCGGCAGCAGAGTTAATGGGATAGCAGCAGGACTGCTGATCAAGCACACTGGTGGCGTACACACACACACACATGCACGCACACACACACACACAGCATATTCAGCTGCACGTTGACACGGACTCATACAGCCGTCATCATTAACGCAGACACAAAAGACAGAGTCACGCTATAAAAATCCAAACAGTTAAAGGTCTAGAATTCAGGCCACAAACATGACCCATAGTTCAGTTCATGCCATCTAGCGGCTGGAGTTTGATGCAAAAAAATAAAACATAAACTCAGTTTACTATTGCTGCAATAAGGATATAATGTTTAACCAACTATTATATTGTCTTTACTAAGTGTTATTTTTGTGCATAAACTTAAGCACAGTGTTATCAAACCATAAAACCACAGTTTAAGTGAATTTTTAAAAAGGTTTTTGCAAAGCAGCATATTAACCACATAGCCCCAGGACTATTTTTTTCCAGTTTTCCTGGTATAAATGATAATAAATATGGATTATCTCTGCAACCACAAAGGTTATTGTAATTAAACCTGAATCTTCAACATGTGAGGAGACGACAGAAGAGTCAGAATCTATTTATGCTGATGATGCACAGCAAATAGAGTTAGAATATGTATATATATATACATACACAAAATACATTAAAACAAGACCAAACTGACCCAAGTCAGAAAAAATAAACCTAATCACAAAAAATTAAAGTTAGTCACTTTCTGCAGAACCGCTTTTTTCTTTTCCCAAACTTCGTCAAACTAGTGACAGTAATTAAATTTAGCATTAAAGTTTGACACTAATATTGAAGCATTCAAAAGTCAGCTTCATATAAAATAGACGTATGTATGAATCAGTGATTGACCTCAACTTTCCGGTCAAATACTCCAAGAAAAACTAAAAGCTGCTTCATCTTCTTCTCCTATGAGTCAGCAATTATGAGTAAATCCTGCTTTATGTTAATGAAAAGCAACTGGTGAAGCTTTTGAAATGGAAATGCAGAAAAGCAGAAAGGAAAACCGTGTTTCAGCTTTTCAAAGGCGTCACACTGGTGGATCAACACCGAGTGGTGAAGAGTCGCATCCTGTGGTCACTTCATCAGCCCTTCATTTATATTAAAACCAACAGAATCAGCACGAATACATAAGGGCTGCATGAAATGAAGCCAAACTTCTTCAGATATTTTAAAATGTTTAAAATGTGCATCTGCATCAGTCTTGATGCTGTAAAAACACTATTTTTCATGTCATAACTTACACCTTAGACTATAGTTCTGTATAAAAAACATCAAATACAGTTTAATTGTCAAGAAGCCCCACTTTCTTTTTCTTTTACTCAATAAAATACATAAAAGCATAAATTAACAACTAAAGTGTTCGATGTACTTTATATAGGTTAAAGGTTTATTAATCTGTCTCTATATGTCCAAGTCTAAGAAACCTCAGACATTAAAAAAAATAAAAAAAATCTCTGTCTTTCTACCTCAGATTGAGTTAATCAAATTCAGCATTTTATGGGTTGAAATGTCTGAGCTGCTGTCATAGGGCTCCATTTTCTAAAATCAAATACATAAAAGCGTGTATTAACAACTAAGGCTGTAAATGTATAGGCTTAATATATTTTGGTTAAGGGTTTATTAATATATTTCTCTGTCTAAGACCTAAATAAAACTGAAGAAAGCCTTTCTCTTTCTGAAGCACGTTTTACACAGATATTCTGCCGTAATAGTGCAATGAAATATCTTAACTTTAGTAAATATTAAGTAAATATTACTTAAAATGAATTTTTTGTCTTAAAACCTTGTTTTACATCCTTAAAGTGGATAAAAATTCTTAGTAAAGAAATCCTGAATAAGCTCATCATAACTCATGCAAAAACTGTGCAGCCAATCAGAGAGTCGGAATGAGTTAAACGAGCCAATCAGCTTCAGGGAGGCTGCTGCTAGATGCTCTGATGTTAAGTATCACTGATACTATGTTTGGGATATTTAGTGCTATTCTTGTTATTTCTACATTTCTGGGGTAAAAAATATGAAACTAATAAAAATTATGTTTTGTCTTATTCATTTTCAGTAACTAGCATAGTGCCCATAGAAAGTACAGTATGTTTACTGTACTGTAACACTGTAA
The DNA here is from genome assembly GCA_036785175.1 of Eupleurogrammus muticus. NCBI lineage: Eukaryota > Metazoa > Chordata > Actinopteri > Scombriformes > Trichiuridae > Eupleurogrammus > Eupleurogrammus muticus. The sequence goes on from JAYKQN010000029.1 coordinate 1,714,745, forward strand.
GTGTTTTAATTATAAAACATGCATAGCTTTTTTTTTTAAATCCACACACTAGCCAATTATCCAATTAGGCTTCTTCACACCAGATAGCTCTTTTACAAAAAGGTTATACAAATTGAAAAAACATGCTGTCAACTAGTTTTATATTCTAGGTGAATTAAATATTATTATTATTTTTTTTTTTGGTGACACCATTTAACATTTTGTGTCCAAAAGTTACACATTAATAATTTTAAATATTAAAAAATGTTACATAAACACACAACACAAGTAATTCTAAATTGTGTTTCTAAATTGTTTTATTATAATTATGACCCCCCCCCCGATTCCTCTAAATGGTTTGGTCCAGATGCTGTTTTCCAGTGGGTCGGGACCAGTGGGCGGGGTCAATGGGCGGGGCCAGTGGGCGGGGCCAGTGGCTAACGGCTAAACACATGTTGAAAATCAGCTGCTTCTTAACAATCTGCTGATTAAACCTAATGATCATTAACAAGCTTTAAACATAGAAGTTATAGTAGCGGCAACAATGATTTTATTCTCCTAACATATAAATATATATTTTTTGTGAACTATGAACTAAGTTAGAGACGAGTGTTAGAAGATGGGACCAGATTATTATGGTAGCAGACTATTTTCTTTTTCATGTCCCCTCCAGAAATTATTCTCAGAAAATTTACTGTTTATTGCCCCCAAATGGGATTTTTTCCTCTGGCTGCAAGGAAAGGTTGTGTGTGTGTGTGTGTGAGTGTGTGTGTGTGTGTGTGTGTGTGTGTGTGTGTGTGTGTGTGTGTGTGTGTGGTTTAATGAATTATTTTTAATTGCGTTACTATCACTAGTTTTGAATTACAGTTCTATTAATTATTGTGTGTATTTTTCATTCCAGCTGGTTGTGTGTGTGTGTGTGTGTGTGTGTGTGTGTGTGTGTGTGTGTGTGTGTGTGTGTGTGTGTGTAGATATGTAAGGATGTTATTTGTCCCTCTGCATGTTATAATTGTGACTGTCCTTTTTTGTTTGAGGACCATGGACTGTCGACATAAGCGCTATGTGAGGTGGATTTGTTGAACAGCGATGGAGACCTGCACCAGGGACTTCTGTCAAAAATTGCACAAATAGTAATTTAAAAAAAATAACTTATACAATTGTACTTTTAAATGGTACGAAACCAACATGAACGCAAAATGTGAATTTTGAAAGACCTGAATGCTTCTTAAATACTATATTTTAAAAAGGTTTCTCATCTTGCCATATGTGGTTTTTTGCTAACCTTTATACTTCTATGATGGGGAAAGTGTCACTTTACCAAATTCCTGCTTCCTGTTCTCAGTAACGGCAGAAAAAAGTCCAACACAAGATAGAAAAGTTCCCTTTATTACCCCACCCCCCCCCCCTATGGGAAGTGGATGGGTCTAGATGGGTTGGAGAGTTGCACTAATGGAACCAGGTCTAAAGCAGAGTTTGTACTTCTAGCTCAGGGCTGCCCAATCCTGATCCTGTAGAGCTACCATCCTACATGTTTTAGGAATCTCTGATTTTAATGATCAACTCACAATCAAGTAGCTGAAGCTTTCCAAAGGCTTGTGAATAATTGGAATCAGGTGTGTTGGAGTAGGGAGATTCCTAAAATATTTAGGATGGTAAGCTCTGGAGGATCAGGATTGGGCAGCCCTGGTCTAGTTTATACATATGCATAGGTAGCTACTCTATTAGCATTTAGCATTTTAAGTTCTGCATTAAGGGATTCTTGCTTCTTTCTGTCCTTCTCGTACCAGACTCTTTTTTTGCCTGTTTTTGCCTCATGCCTGGCCCCTAAAGCTCCTTCATAAAACCAGGATGGATCACGTGTGTGTGGAGCTCATCAGTATCACAGGACAAACACTTTTACTGCGTGTCGGCCTGTGTTTGCGCCGGCAGGAAATCGCCCTCGGTCCCACCTTTCAGATGAGTTAGCCTTCCAGGCGGGTTCTGGAGGTTATGCAAACAAACGACTACACCCCCCCCTCTCCATTATGCATGAAGTCCGTGTTGGTGTGTGTTCAGGCAGTGGAGACGAGTCCGTTCACACTTCACAGCCCGGACGCCACAACTGAAGGAAGACTCTTATTAATGTGCAGTGGCATGTGTACACAATTGTGCCGCGTGTTTCTGGAACATTTGTGCTGCTGCCTGACTATGATGTATCAGCACTGTGTCAGCGGCGGCTTCTGTGCACTATTGATTATGTCTATGTGAAGTAAAGCTGTGGCTCATGCGATATTTCTGTGCAGTATATTTCTTCTCGTCTGCAGAAGTGATCCTTCCTTCATACATCTTTTCGGTAAATGGGTCAGTGACAAATCACGTTTGGCAAGATGAGAGTCAAAAAACTGTGTAAAACATGGTTTTAAGAAGCATTCATCAGGTCTGTAGATAGTACGTTATGTGGTTATGTTGGTTTCTTGTCATTTAAAAGCAGTTTGACAGAATATGTCAAATGGTGTACCTAAAAACAATGATAGATTTTAAATATTTTATCCACCTAGAATATAAAACTAGTTGATAGCATGTGTTTTCAATTGGTATAACCTTCCGTAAAAGAGTTAAACTATCTGGTAGCAGGTTAGACCACATTACATTTTTGATAGTATCCCTTATGCAGTTTAACAAATCTCCATTTAAGTGCTGCGCTGGTTCAAAAGCCTAATTGGATAATTGAATAGTGTGTGTATTAAATTTTTTCTAAACTTAAAAACTATCTGTTACCAAGTTGGGGATGTGGATTATACATGCCAGTGTTTGCCATTGTCCCATTTATGCATCTATTAATGTATTTATTCTTGATTATAGCAGTTTCAATCATCTTTTTTATCCTTTATAAAAGGTCTTAAAGCAAAAATCTTACGAGATGGGGTCTATGGTCTAGTTTTTCATGAGTTTAAGGGTCCTTGACATGAAATAAATGTTTGAGAACTAATGTGTAATGTAATATCAGACAGGTCAACAAAAGGCTTGTGGCCATTGTCGCATCTCCAGCTGACGACGTTGGTCTAAAATTGAGGTAAAATTGATCCTCTCGATTGACAAACTGATGGAACTCTACCCTAGGACAGCTTCCAAGTCTTATTCTCCCAAATTCCTATGCACAGTGTGTCTCGCTGCCAGTCTCCAAACACCGAATCCCCTTTGCAGCGTCTCTGCCTCCATCGTCATCAGCCAGAGGACGAATGTGAAGAGCTACCGCCACCAACCATCAGTCCTTCCGTCCTCCCGTCTTCTCACCTCCTGTCATCACCGTCCGTATCACTTCGCACATCCATCCCCGTCGGATATTGTCCGGCAACCGCCTCGATTCCCCTCGGGTCCGCACAGGAAGAGATAGGGAATCGTATAATGGATTCACAAATGGACTGAAAAATGGATGTGGACAGTGCTCGCGGTAACTATCGCTGCATCTCTTACGTGGAAAGGAACAAAACATCAGCCTTCGTCGTGGCTAATAGCCTCAGAAGACACCCGGGTTATTTTAGTCTGACTGTAATGTCAGATAACTGATAGCCTCTGAAAACAGACGGGTTTTATGCAGTTTCTGGAGGAGTTGTAAAGTCTGAGCGAATGACCCAGATTTCATCAGGGGTCATCAGACAGAGAGAGTGTGTTAAAGTGGATGTGTGGGGTTTAAAAAGACGTCGGAGGCAGGAGAGACTCAAACGCGTTTTGACCCGCGCTATCGACTAGAGGTCAGGGTGTCTTGACCTCTGCTGCTTCAATTATGAACACTTTTCTTTCCCAACTCCCACAACTTTACACAAGTGCAATACCAAGCAGCTGTCAGTGCACGCTTTAACCAAACTCAACAGTCTGTATGGATGTTATCAGACGAGTCTGAAGGTCCCTGCTGCAGCTGCATAGGCGAAAATATCGTTTTTTCAGTCCAATATTGAGCAAAATTATCTTTTTAACTGGAGAATTTCAATGTTTTTTTCAGAATTTTTGTCAAATTTGATCTTTTTGTAAGAAATGTGTTTGTTTATTCAAACATCTGAGGTCACCTACACATTGGTAAAGTGGTAAATGACTATTCGAGCTGCACATGTCTGGTTTTCCAACCAACAGCTACACATAGAGGCCATTTCCAGCAACCATCACTCCAGTGTTCTAATGGTACATTGTGTTGGTGCTAATTGCATTAGAAGCTTATGGATGATTAGAAAAACCCTCGTGCTGAATCACGTTAGCACGGCTGAAAACAATTTAGCTGGTTAAAAGGAGCATTCTTTGACAAAAGCGAGAAAATTATTATTTCGAATAGAGATCATTATTTCTAACCTTTTCAGTGTCACGATTGTTTTCTATTCATTTTTTAAAGCCATTTGATCAATAAAAGTGTGACCTTTTATTGAAAATACAAAACCCTCTGTGTGAGCCCCACCTTTGAACGGTAGTGTGTATAGACTGTACTGTGGTACGTTGAGCTGCTTGAATCAAAGCAACACGTCATGAAAGGTGGAACCAGCTGCAGCCGCAGCATCCGATGAGCGGTTCGGTTTGTTGAAGCACAGCAGATACACAGAGCTGCCCCCCCCCACGGCACAGGGCTCCATGAAACAGCTTGTGAATTACTAATTGCCACTTGATCAGCGGGAATCTTTCTGAATCGGTGCTTTAATCTGCCTTTTGCTCGTGTCCCGTGTTTAAGTGAGCCTGTCAGATCACGCCTAACCCCTCCCCCCCCCCGCCTCCCTGACGGCGTGAGACGCCGGCTATGACGTGATCAGGCGTGAACCTGAACAGTATGCGGCGCCATTAGTGGACGACGGGGGACGCGGCAGGAGCGGCGTCGACCTGAAGGGGTGTGACAGACGCTCAGGTCCATCTCTGCGACTGCTCCGCCTCCCGACGTCCAGCCGCGACGTCGCCCCGTGATGGACGGACAGTTCGTGCGGTCGCCTGCCAAGCGCTTTCTGCCGGCCTCCCGATCAGCATCCAAGGACACGTTCTCAGATGGTTCTGCGGAACAAACCATCTGGTGCATCGGCTCACACAAAACCGTCGTCACGGAGAGAAGTCAAACGTGTCATCAGCAGCAAAGGTCCACGAAACTTTCCTCTTCCCCCGGTGTTTCACAAGCTTCTGATTGGCTCAAACTCCAGGTAGTGTCTGCTATGGTGGAACCTACATTTAAGTTAAGGGGACGTATCACGCATGTATCCAGATCTATATTTGTATGATTCACATTTTGGCCTCCACGAAAGAGTTTATGTGGTGAGACTTCAGCTGAACGAGGGTTCATAACACACAAGTTTATCATAATCATTCAGTAATTTGTCAGTTTTGCAAAGTTGAAATTGTCTTTGTTATGACAACTTGACATAAACCAGTGCTTCTCATTTATTTTCTGCCCCCCCACATGGAAGACGAAAACATCTTGCGTGACTATAAATAGAATCATTTGTCTATAAATTGTTATCAGTACCTCTGCATAAAACTGTGTCCTTATTAATGTATAGGAGAATAAAAAAGAAAGAAATATAGACCAACTTCCAACAAAGAATAGCTTTATTAACTAACAGAAAAGATTTAAAGTGCATCTGGAATTAAAAAATAAAATTAAATCCTTAATTAAACATTTCTGACTGACCATGTCAAACCATATGATACTGAAAAATAAACCTACATAAATGGTCTTATCAGTGATTGTGGTGTAATGTCTTTAATGTCTTTGTCTCCAACATTTCAGACTCAGTAACACACCGGTCTTTCACAGTGAACCAAGCGCTACAGACGCTTCGTCATATTTCCTCGTCTTAGCTTTGGGAGACTTTCGTTTGTCTCTTTATCTCCGTCTCTCTCCGCCTGTCTTCTCATCCCTGTTAAATATGTTTTCATGGTGTCACTTGGTGTCTACACTTCATACTCATACTCTGTGCTGTATGCTCCCTGTGAACACTCTGCTGCCCCCTTATGGAGTGGAGGTGCAGTTGCAATTTATTCTAGGACAGTAAATTATAAAAGCACTATTGGGAACCACTGACATAAACCAAGACATAATAACATAAAAGAGTGAACCGCCCACCCCCAAACTCCCCTGCATCCATCCTTCTCTACACCACCTAGCTCTACTTCCACATCACTCATCACGCTATTTAAAATCCACATTTATTGGGGTGTTCTTTATTAGTGGAGCGGAGGTTTTAATCTAATACAAGTGTCATGTGGGGGGGGGGCTCAGCTCTGACTCCATCACACCTGCCTGTCAGGACTGTCAGGGAGAGACGGCCTGGTTATGGTTTAAAGAACACATTATTTTTCTCCATATTCTAAGTGTCAGGCCGGGACTCAAAAAGAGGACTCAGATGCGGAGTGGAACAGCGGGTTTTATTAATAAATAGGCAACCTCTTCCACAGGGAGCAAAAGAGGGCTATGACAAAAATACAAAGAAAATATCTATGGCTATAAATCACTATACAATAAAGGACTAGACTATGACTATGACTAGGGGGAGAAATATCTATGGCTATAAATCACTATACACTGTCAGGCCGGGACTCAAAAAGAGGACTCAGATGCGGAGTGGAACAGCGGGTTTTATTAATAAATAGGCAACCTCTTCCACAGGGAGCAAAAGAGGGCTATGACAAAAATACAAAGAAAATATCTATGGCTATAAATCACTATACAATAAAGGACTAGACTATGACTATGACTAGGGGGAGAAATATCTATGGCTATAAATCACTATACAATAAAGGGACTAGACTATGACTATGACTAGGGGGAAACTAAACTATCTGCAAAAACGCTGAAAATCTACAATTAGCTATCAAGACTAAGGCTATGAAAACTATAACAAAAAATCGCTCCGAAGAGGACAGCACGACAGGCAAGGCAACAAGAACTATGACTAACGAAAACTATAACAAAAATTCGCTCCGAAGAGGACAGCACGACAGGCATGAAACTACAACGAAAAATCGCTCCGAAGAGGACAGCACAACAGGCAAGGCAAGGCAACAAGGACTGTGACTAGAGGCTTCGAAAGGCTTGGGTGAACGCACGGGACGAAACACTTCGGCACAAGACAAGGGGAGACACAGACAATATATACACAAGGTAATTGGAACCAGGTGGAAACAATCAGGGCGGGGCAGACAATCAGACCGGTGACACATGAGGAAGGGCAAGTGACCTGAAACGAGAGGAGAGTCAGACTTTCAAAATAAAACAGGAAGTGACAAGACCAGACAAACCTCACCGCGGTGTGACAGTACCCCCCCCTCTAGGGCCGACTCCTGACGGCCCAGGCTGGTCAGGGTGGTCCCTGTGGAAGTCTTTGATGAGCGTAGGGTCTAGGATATAACGCGCCGGGACCCACTGCCTCTCCTCCGGACCATATCCTACCCAGTCCACCAGATATTGTTTTCCTTGGCCCCGTTTGCGAACTGCCAGTAACCGCTTGACCTTGTAGACCGGACCGCCGTCTATCACTTCTGGGGGCGGTGGAGGGGCGGCGGTTGGGACCCTCGGGCTCTCCTTGGCGGGAAGCGACATTCTCTGGCCTGGCCGGTAAGTTGGGGCGGGTCGCCTCTTGCGGTCTGCAGTTTTCTTGACCCGGTCCCCTTGGCGAATTAGAACCTCCCTGGCAGCTGCCCAGATGCGGTGGCAGCGGCGAACCATGGCATGGGCGGAGGGAACAGACACCTCCTGCTCATTGTCTGGGAACACAGGAGGTTGGTAACCAAATACGCATTTAAACGGTGATATACCTGTGGCTGAGGTGGGCAGTAGGTTGTGGGCATACTCGACCCAGACCAGGTGTTGGCTCCATGTCGAGGGATTCTGAGAGACCAGACACCGGAGGCCGGTCTCCAGTTGTTGGTTGAGGCGTTCGGTCTGGCCGTTGGCCTCCGGGTGATAACCTGAGGTCAGGCTGGTTTTCGCTCCGACGAGTCGGCAGAACTCCCTCCAGAACCTGGAGACGAACTGGGGGCCCCGGTCTGACACAATGTCCTTGGGAAATCCGTGAACCTTGAAAATATTGTTCATCATGATCTCCGCCGTTTCTTTGGCGGAGGGCAGTTTAGGCAAAGCAATGAATCTAGCCATCTTGGAGAATCTATCCACCACGGTGAGGACCGTGGTGTTACCTTGGGAGACCGGAAGCCCCGTGACGAAGTCCACCGAGATGTCGGACCATGGTCTGGAGGGAATGGGGAGTGGCTGCAGCAGGCCCATGCGTGACCCGGAGGACATCTTGTTCAGGGCGCAGACCGAACATGCCTCTACGTACTCCCGGACCTCCGGCTCCATGGAGGGCCACCAGAACCTCCGGGAGATAGCGAACATCGTCCTTCTAACTCCCGGATGGCAGGAAAGCAGTGAGGTGTGGGCCCAATGGATCACCTGTGGGCGCATATAAGCCGGGACAAACAAACGGTTCTCTGGGCACCCACTAGGTGACGGAGCCTCACCATTAGCCTGCTTAACCTCATTTTCTATTTGCCAGGTCAGAGCTCCAACCACACATGTACGTGGGAGGATCGTTTCTGGATCCTTGGCAACAGGCTCAGGGTCATTGGGGTCTGTGACGGAGTTAGCAGAAATCTGTCTATTGCCTGTGACCTCTTTTCCTTGCCGTGGGAGTTTCATACAGACCCTCGCACAGTCCGCTCCCCACCTCAGGATCTCCCCTGATCTCCAATCTATGTGGGGATTGTGGCGGTGTAACCATGGCTGTCCTAAAATGAGAGTCTGAGAGGGTGACTTGACTACATACAGACGAATGCTCTCCTGGTGGTTGTTGATGATCAATCTGAGAGGTGCTGTGATGTGTGTGACGGTGAAAAGGTCCTGTCCATTAAGAGCTTTAGCGCGGATGGGCTTAGCTAAAAGTTCTATTTCGAGGCCCAGTTGTTCCGCAAAGCGCCCGTCTATCAGGCTCTCGTCCGCCCCCGAGTCTATGAGTGCGTTAAGCTCAATGGTGGTGTGGTGTTTTACCTGGACGGTAGTGAGAGTACGTGGTGGGGTGCTTGCACCCTTGACGTTTCTCACCACCAGGTTCTTCTTGGCAGGGCAGGTGGCGACGAGATGGCCGGGTTCCCCGCAGTAGAAACAGCGACCCTCCTGTAGCCGTCTCCGTCGTTCCTTCGGCGATAGTCGGGCTCTCCCCAGCTGCATGGGTTCTCCGTCTTCTTCTGGATGATGACAGTGACGTGGCTCTGGTGATGATCGACGGGTTACCGGCCAACCTGGTGTCTGTGGGTGTATGGACCCTTCCATCGGCGGGGTTCTCGTAGTGCGTCGCTGCCTGAGCTGGCGGGCTCGGTTATCCGTCCGGATAGCGAGGGCGATGAGCGAGTCGAGGTCCGTGGGTAAATCCAGAGGAACCAGGAGGTCCTGGATCGGAGCTGCCAATCCCTTTAAAAAGACGTCGTATAGGGCTGTCATATTCCAACCAATCCCCGCCGATAAGGTGCGAAACTGGATGGCATAGTCACAAACTGAGTTATTGCCCTGTTTCAGCCCGCTCAGCTCCTGAGCCTTCTCCCGGTTAGTCGTGACAGGGTCAAATATCTTCTCTAGAGTCTGTTCGAATTCCGAAAAAGAACTGCAAACCGGGGAGTCTCGGGCCCACTCTGCCGAAGCCCAAGCCTTGGCTCTCCCGGCCAGGTGGGAAATCATAAAGGCAATCTTAGATCGGTCAGTGGGAAAAGCCTGGGGGTTTAGCTCATAATGCAATGAACAGTCAATGAGGAAGGTCTTGCATAAGCCCGGTTCGCCAGAGAATCGGGCTGGTGGAGCTAACTTACATGCTGCCCCCACTACCGTCGATGGAACGGGATTCACAGGGTTGGTGGGCGCTACTACCGGAGGCTCAGGAGCTGCCTTCGTCTGCACTAGGTGATCGTGCAGACCCTGGAGTTGCGAGGATAGAAGCGCCATCTGGGAGGCCAGGGCGGTCTGGAATTCCTCCTGACGGGAGAGCCGGGCCTCCTGGGCTCGCAGGGCTGCCGTGAGCTGTTCTCTCTCCGCTGAGTCCATACTGGCCGAAGTGTACTGTCAGGCCGGGACTCAAAAAGAGGACTCAGATGCGGAGTGGAACAGCGGGTTTTATTAATAAATAGGCAACCTCTTCCACAGGGAGCAAAAGAGGGCTATGACAAAAATACAAAGAAAATATCTATGGCTATAAATCACTATACAATAAAGGACTAGACTATGACTATGACTAGGGGGAGAAATATCTATGGCTATAAATCACTATACACTGTCAGGCCGGGACTCAAAAAGAGGACTCAGATGCGGAGTGGAACAGCGGGTTTTATTAATAAATAGGCAACCTCTTCCACAGGGAGCAAAAGAGGGCTATGACAAAAATACAAAGAAAATATCTATGGCTATAAATCACTATACAATAAAGGACTAGACTATGACTATGACTAGGGGGAGAAATATCTATGGCTATAAATCACTATACAATAAAGGGACTAGACTATGACTATGACTAGGGGGAAACTAAACTATCTGCAAAAACGCTGAAAATCTACAATTAGCTATCAAGACTAAGGCTATGAAAACTATAACAAAAAATCGCTCCGAAGAGGACAGCACGACAGGCAAGGCAACAAGAACTATGACTAACGAAAACTATAACAAAAATTCGCTCCGAAGAGGACAGCACGACAGGCATGAAACTACAACGAAAAATCGCTCCGAAGAGGACAGCACAACAGGCAAGGCAAGGCAACAAGGACTGTGACTAGAGGCTTCGAAAGGCTTGGGTGAACGCACGGGACGAAACACTTCGGCACAAGACAAGGGGAGACACAGACAATATATACACAAGGTAATTGGAACCAGGTGGAAACAATCAGGGCGGGGCAGACAATCAGACCGGTGACACATGAGGAAGGGCAAGTGACCTGAAACGAGAGGAGAGTCAGACTTTCAAAATAAAACAGGAAGTGACAAGACCAGACAAACCTCACCGCGGTGTGACACTAAGCCTTATCCAACGCCCTATATGACAGTCTTACCAGTGAATCCAGTTTGAATGGCATTTTACCATTGGCTGTGTTCTTTATTGTGTACAGTGTGTGTGTGTGTGTGTGTGTGTGTGTGTGTGTGTCCACGGTGGCTCATTCAGATTCACCAACAGTTGACTAGCTCATGGAAAAAAAACCCAGCTGAACTGCCATATCATCAATTAAGTGTATGCTGAGTCTCCGTCCCCGAACACACAGGCAGTGATAATATACATTAGGCAGGTCTGTCTGGGACCAGAACATTAGCATCCCCGCCCGGCGGTGGCATTAGCAATAGCTTAGACGGGAGGGCTCGGTTCCATGGAGCGGACCCTGTGCTGAGCAGATAAGGACGGTGCAGACGGCGCACAGCAAAGGTTGCTGGGTCCTCGCTCCCCACATGCTAATATTCTCCCCCCTCTCACATCCTGCTGACTCTGAAACATCCAGCCGGCCCGCAGGAGAGGAGGCATTAAAAATATCTCAATTACAAGCAATATAAAACATGCACAGGTGGGTAGTTTCGTTCTCACACACACACACACACACACACACACAGGCAGCCAAACACCATTACTCTGCATAATGACTCTGAATCGATTGCAGAAAAGGGGGCTGCAGGAATCTGTCTTAATAGAGCTTATTACTGTGTTTGACAGGCACATACTTTCACAGTTATGGCATCAGATCTTCATTAGTTTTTTTTTAAAAAGAAATTAACATTGCTATTTCAGGATATTTGGATAATTACAGTTCTGTTTACTACACGGTATGTTAAGCCCTTTTTTAATTGTAGGCTTATTCATCATGTTGCATCAATGCTCCACCAAAAAAAGAAAAAGAGGATTGTGTGTGTTCTAACCTATAAAACATCCCCCTGCCTCGTTTTTTAATTTCTCAATCTTCAAAACTCAATTTATTTTGTCGGTTTCATCAGTTTTATCACCTTTGTTAAGGAGTCTTCTTTGTCATTTGTCTGAACAGGATTATGGAAAAACCACTGGGCCAATTTTCAGTAAAGTTGGAGGTAGTGTGTAGAGTTTGCCCACTTACAAAAACTGTACTACAATGGTTTTAGTCTTTTTAAATCCACTATTGGGGTTCCAAAGGAGAAGTTGCATTGGGTTGACCTCTTAGTTTGGATCTAAAAAGTGTGACATTCTCCAAAATAACCTTCTAATCACCTTAAAACTGGACCAGAAGCCTCTTAAGGTCTCGCCTGGTAAGTGAAGTTGGATTTAAGCGCAAACACGGCCATGGTGTCTTACTGAAACCTTTTTTTTTTTGCTCTAAATCACAAAAAAGTAAGAATATCTGTTGGTTCAGTTGTTTGATTTTGTATTGTTTGGCTGTTGGTTGACTGAGTTTTTGACATAGTGAAATAGTATTTTTACTGTTGGAATCGCCAGAGTCTTAGCTTCTAAATGAGAGAATATGTGTTGGTGTACCATGAAATGGAAATGTGGAGTATATAGTGGGTACAAGTTGTAGTGAATCAACATTAGTCCTTTTATATTTAATCACAGGTAATGTTAATCAATATAATTGTATTGGTTTAATTCACTTCATTGGTTAATTATCATTTTGAGTCTTTGCTTCAGCCATGGTCACCACAGTTGTGTTTGGTTTGTGTAAAATAACGCAGGTATGCTACAGAATTATGGAAATGACCTTGGAGTTTAACAGGTTAAAGTACATTTAAACTTGTTAGCTGGACAGAAATGAACATTTCAGAGACTCTCACACTGAGATAATGTGAGCAAAGTTCCAACCTAGAAGTCATAGATTATGTAAAACGTAAAGAGATTAACTCAAACTTAGTAAGTAGTGTCTACAAAAAGTATGATATGCACATATTTGCAAGATTGTGCCAGTTGACCTTTGGGTTGTGAACTTGCTAGTTTTACTGTATTTCGACTTTTGTTGACTGAAATGGTCAACCCATATTGGCTCAATACTCACAAGCTGAAAGAGTAAATATCTTCTTCTTCTTCACATGGCATCATCAGTACATTGATCCCCCCTCCTGCATGTTTACTGGGACAAAGACAGTAGCCCAAGTTGAAGGACTAAACGTACTGACTGATCAGCATAAAAAAAAATGGTCAACTCAACACTTTGGAAACTCTCCTCCTGCCAACTCTGCTGCATGAGGTTTGCAAATGTAAATATCAAAGTAAACAGCTCAAAGATCAGCAGAAATGTGGAAAAGATAACCAGCTACGATCCCGCCCACATGGACCATCCGAACCAGGCCATCTAATTCCACAACGTCTCTGCAGTATCTGAAGATGCCTTTGTAGGCGTCTTTGAAAAGGCTGCAGCCCCTGTCTGTACAAACATAACACTCACTCATGATCATGGTTAGATTCGCTTTTCACAAACGAATCAATGGGAAAAGTGACGCCTATGACTACAAAGCGTGGCCCCCAGTAATGCCTGAGGTCAAGAAATGGTCAGGCCAATCAAAAGCCTCCCTGTAGTCTGCACGACGTGACAGGGTTCAGAGAATATTCCAGAACACCACATTCAATTTCACAATAACAATGGATTCCTCTCGTCTGTAATGGATTGAATTTGTCAAACAGAAACAATTGTACCCACAACTATAGTTAAATCAATGCACAACCACAAACCATGCACTACCAGGCTGCAAATCAGGGCTTCAGTCATGAAACATGTGCAATTATGAAGCAGTGGCCTGCAATATAAAGAGTTTCCTGGAATTCAATCAGAATGTAAAGGCAACTTGGTGAATAGAGTGTACAAAAGTGTGATAAGCGAGTATTTGCAGGATTGTCCATTGTGCCAGGTTACCTACGGGTTGCTAACATGCAGGTCTACCAGTCTTCCAACTTTTATTCTTAAGCCAAAGACACATGCACTGCAGCCTATGAATCAGGTCTGTTATAAGGCATTAGAATTATAAAGCATCAGCCTACAGTATGAGGAGAGCAGTAAAGGAGACTGAAAACATGGACTCCCACCCCTACACCGTACTTTCCTCCATACTCACCACAGAGCTCAAGTATCTGGAATAAAACACCTCACCATGCATGTGGACCCTTGACTTCTGACTGAGTGGTGAAGAAGGCAGAGAAATACCGTTTCACCTCAGACGCTTGAGAAAATTGCAGGTATCATCTCAAAGGGTGGTTCGTTTAGACGAATACACACTTGTGACGGAGCAAAGCCACGAGACCGATGTCAGAGACAGAGGAAACATTGACAAGAACCACTGACAGATGCAGAACATGCACAGCAGTAGCGGGATATATATAATTAAAAAATGTTTGTGCCCCCCATGTTTCAGTAGACCGCAATGAATAGAATAGATAAACTTTATTGATCCCACAATGGGGAAATTTGTGTGTTACTGCAGCGTTACAGATAGAGAAAAAGTAAAATAAAGTTGAAGAAGATAAAAAACTATAAAAAATAAAAAACACACAACACAATGTACAAATTCGCAGAATTTGTTAATCCGCATACACAGTATGCATTATCGACAGAATGGAGAGAAAATGCTAATAAATAGTAAGAAAAAGAAAAAGTATGCATAAGCAAAGCATATATACATACATACATGGACGTACATACCTACATACATACACATACACACATATTTGCATATATATATATGGACATACATATCCACGCACATACCCGCATGTACACATACATAGCTAATGCACACTTAAGGTGCAGGGTGTGTTTGAAGAGAAAAAAGTGACCAGTGTAAAAGTGACAGTGGCTACAGTGAGGTTTATGTTTATGTTATGTTATAGAGTCTTATTGCTGTCGGGATGAATGATCTGCGAAAGCGCTCCTTCTTGCAGCGAGGGTGTTTGAGTCTCTGGCTGAAGGAGCTGCTTAGCGCACCCACTACCCCATGCAGAGGGTGATGGGGGTTGTCCATGATGGATGTCAGCTTTGCCAACATCCTCCTCTCTCCCACCACCACCACCGACTCCAGAGGACATCCCAGTACAGAGCTTGACTTCCGTACCAGTTTGTCAATTTTCCTCCTGTCCCCGTCTGAGCATCCGCCCCCCCAGCAGACTACTGCGTAGAACAGGGCAGATGCTACGACGGAGTCGTAGAAGGTCTTCAACAGAGTCCTGCACACACCAAAGGACCTTAGTCTCCTCAGCAGGTGAAGTCGACTCTGGCCCTTCTTGTACAGGACATCAGTGTTTGTGGTCCAGTCCAGTTTATTGTTCAGGTGAACACCCAGGTATTTGTAAGAGACCACTGTCTCAATGTCTTTTCCCTGGATGCTCACCGGTGTGGTGGGGAGGGACTTCCTCCTGAAGTCCACAATGGACAAACTAAACAATGCGAGATGATTGTCTGGTTTAATGTCGTCCCTGAGGCACTTTAAGAAACGACACGCTGTATGTACGTGGTAGGACGGTTTAAGCTAAAGATTCACTACAGTCCTACGCCATGAATCTCCACAGTACCACTTTCTCCATTTGAAATAAATGGTGCAATACAATATAATAGTGAAATATGTTTGTAACTAATTCACATTGAGTGTATGGTATATGTTCCATAGATGAGACAAAAATTCAGAGACGAGATTTGCAGCCATTGTGCAAGTGTAATTCCTAGAAAGCCGCCCCCCATCAGACTTTTACCCTTTAACTAACTCTGTGACGTGCTTGATCAGCCGACAGGTTTGTCTGATAATTTGGCTGACACATGGTTCTAATATCCATCTGTCGTGGCTGCACATATCTGGCTCGTAGAGTTCAAAGAACGCGTGTTGCTCTGCTGGTAAAACCTGTCAGCGTGACGCCATGGGTGTTCAGCCAACGTTCCCCCCCGCTGAGCCTTTAACACGACGTTAACGCAGGTGGATGCTCATTTACATCTGAAAATATGCGGCGCATAATAATAACTCGGAGCAATTATGTTTGCTGTCAAGCTTTTACAAGTGACAAAACAAAAAGCAGATTTCTGTTAGTTTTTTTTGTAAGAGCATCATTTCAGGGCTAAATAACAGGGTTTTTAAATTATAATTGTTACTCGCCCGTCACATTGTCCACATTTCTAAAACTTCCAAACAATATTCATCATGGAGTCATGGACTAATTTAAATGGACATATATAACAGGGTGACGGTTCCCCACCAGGTATTAGATATAATCTAATTAGACAGCAGAGGGGGAGTGACACTTATATTAGCTAATGTGAGCTTTTTAAAAGTTTTCTGTGCAAAAGCAGGGGGCCCTAATTTACACATGTCAAATAAAATTACTTCTATTAAAAAATATATATATGCACTACAATCTATTGCACTGTTCAGTTCAATTCTTTATTTTATTAGAACAACAAAAAAATGACTTTTGCTCGAACTCCCAAAACCATGGTCCAAAGCTTAATAGGTATAAGCTTTGGATTATGCTGATATTCTATTAAAAATAAAACATGTAAAAAGAGAACATTTGAGCTTTCTATATCATAGTCATTTGTTGATGTGATTTTTGGTTTTCACTCCGTTTATTTACACATTCTAACGAGACACAAATCAATTATGGCTTCAGACTTTCTTTGTGTCTATTTAAGTAAAAACTGAAGTGAAACACTAATTTGTACGTGAAAAAATAAAGAAATCCCTTGTGTTTGACAGGGGTGTAAATCATTTTTAGCTTAAGTGTATAGTGCATGTTGTTGTCAGAAGTAATTAGCTCCGATAATAATTCCACTGCATTTTCCATTCTTCTTGAATTGAGTGTAATATTACCTCACAAACACAACCATAACTTCATTAAGGTCACTTTTAGACGTTAATAATAATACTTATTAACTACAGCTGTGTGTCCTTCCAATAAACTGACATAAAGGTATTTTTAACCAACAGCTTGACAACTTTAAAATCCTTCGTTGATTCATTAACTCCTTCCATGAGACGATTTCTCATCCCTGGTCTTTTCCTCTGGTTTGATGGTGACATATTTGTTATGCGTACTTCCGCTGGCGTGGCTCCAGTGTTTGTGTTCAGCCAGACGACAGACGGATCCTGCTGTGGTCAGATAGGGCTGCTGAGGAATCGTCTGCGCCCCCGAAGTCTTTTTAATCTGCGTCTGGTACATTGTAATTCCTGCTCCTGTCAGAACGTGCAACTGTGATCTCCGTTCAACGTAAATCTCCCGGACGAGTCCCGTCTGGGCCGCTCGAAACGGCCGCGACACGATCCAATCCCACCACATGCTGCTGGAAAAACAAGTCGCACAACAAGCGCAATGTGAAAGTGAAGTGTTGTGAAGGCACAGCAGCGCTGATTTCAGCCCCGTGAGAACTGAATCTGCACCAGAACGGAGCTGAACCCCCCAAACAAGCCAGCGTTGGTGGAGAGAAACGTGCTACAGGAACTATAAACTCTTCGTTAAGGTTAAGTTTGGCTTATGGATCATTGGAATAACTAGAAAAGCACTCTTACAGGTTCCAGACATCACCACCAGGTGGCACTAAACAATGGCTCCTCGTTCTGAAATGCTACAAAACAACAAAAATTTCTAAGTGATTTCTCTCCGATTATTACCAAAAATGTAAATATCTGTTCATGGTACAACATTTGCTCAAAATTTTACCAAAAATCCAGTCAAAGTATTTTGACGTATTTTGCTAAAAAAAACTGACAAACTGGTGAAAACTTGTCAAAAATAATTAAATAAGATGATATACATTTAGTTGCACACACATTTTTCTCTGTTCATTGTTTAAGTAATGATGTTGGTGCTTCGATGTGAAAATGTGCAGACAATTTTAACTATTTGGTCAATGGTTGATCATCTAAAGCCATGCTGCGCACAGCACTGCCACCTAGAGGAAATAGTGAGTACTACACATCCCAGCAAACAACAGTATGAGGCTATTAACGTACTAAAATATCGACTTTCTGCTTTTTCCCCCCTTTCACCTTCTGTTTAAGGTGTTTTTTGCTTTGAATGACAAGTAAAGGTAGTCGTGCTAAAGTTTCTTTGCAGATGAATCCCTTCTAGATAGTTTAGTTGAGCACTGGTTCCAAACTGCAAGTCTACTCTCAAACTCGGAAAGCTTTCTTCTTCTTCTTCTTCTTCTTTTGGGTTTTTAGGCAGTTTACATCTAAAAGTTGCATTGCTGCCAGCTGCAGGACTTCTACTTTATCGTGTGAGCCTTGATTTTAACTCACTCCAAAATTACCAAATATTCGGTGCATCCTTAGTCACAGCCGTGTCTCGAACGTCGCAAAACATAGTTTGTGAGCATAGTCGTTTCTGATTGGCTGCATTCACCTCATCTTTATCTCAACTTCATTCCCCAGGTAAATCTTCTTCTTCTTTCCTTGCATCGTGTCCAGGTTGTTACTTAGCAACCACCTCCTTCTGTTTCACCTGTCGACGGCTCGTCTTTACCTCGACTCGTTCGGTTTCAGTCTCTCGGTTTATATAATTTAATAAAAGAAACTAGGCAACGATCTGGGCTGGAAATCAAAGCAGCACAACAGATACTTGACATCGGTTCCTTTATACTCACGGCTGTATAACGAGGTTCAGTCATATCATGTTTTATGCAACTTTACAATTAAACAACCACCACAGGGACCTGGTCAGACAATTACTGATGAATTTAATACCTTAGATTTTATGATACTAGTCCAGCGCCTGTAGGAGGTAGGGAGCATGCTTCACTATACAAATACATGAGGGAAGTCAGTACCTTTGTACTAAACGGAGCTTTACCTTGTAGTGAAAGCGCTGGGAAGCTACATGAGAAGCTGATAGCAGATATGTAAGTCTATGGGATTGTAACTTTTAATGAGAACTTTACAGTGGTGTTCCTGCTTTTCCCTAGACATAGAAATCTAATTCTGTTGCTTCAGTTCACTGAGGATTGTTACTGAGATGAGTGTTTTCCTACTCTCAAAAACAGAAATGAATGAAATTAATGTTTTATTAAAAAAAAAATCACAATTAAGTTTGTTTAAATAAAATTTTACTATAAAAAATCTTTAAATGCTTTTTTTTCACATTAACACATTCAGTGAGTCTCATTGTTCAGTTTTACAATGTCTGAACTTCAATGAGCAAAAACACGTTGTTTCATTGAAATGAATGTATCTGATTTAAGTGCAAAGTGCATGTAATTAATACAAACACACACACACACACTATAGGATATCTGTGGATATTATGAAATACATTAGCTTGTGAGATTACAACTTTTACAGGGTTAGTTTAGGCTGAACTTTCATTCCAAATGCATCTCACTCTAAATCTACTCCTAACAACAACAGGTGATATGATTCACATCATAAGTCAAAAATCCAGGAATCACATTAGTGAACCTGTTTCTTCTTTTTCATTATAATGTTAATTGTTCCACCACGTTTCCCTGTTATCTTGCAGTTTAGTGGCAGCAAAATGCTCCGTTTTACCTGCAGGTTTTTCATCGTCTTCAAAGACAAAACGTGGTGGTTTCTATCAACACAAGCAGACATTTGCATACAGACGCGCCTTCTATGTTTCTAAGTGCAGGCTCGCTGTTGCTTTAATTATCTTCCAGAGCAGCAGCAGCACACTTCAGAAGGATATGCATACAAGACATATGCTAATGTGAGATGTAAATGGATGACTGATACCACATTACACCTTTACACTCAGCTTAATCGCCTGTTAATATAACCCCACAACATGAGATACACTGCACCACAGGAAGGAAGAAGGGTGAAGAGCTGTTTATGAACTGAAGAGAAAAAAGGTGAAAATCTTGTCCAGCTGTTTGTTTTCCTTATTACACACACACACACACACACACACACACACACACCTGTAGCAGCCAGTTTCACATTAAAAAAAGTGTGATACTGATCTTGCTGAAACTTTCCTGACGCCTTCATACAGCTACAGATGTGTAGGAGTCAGTTTGTTAAAACAAAGAACAAGTTATTTGTAATGTAGAGCTATAAATGTGCCATCGAGCGTCCATTAAATATCACAGTTTCTATAGGTTTCTATTAGATAATAACATGTTTATATAGAACGTGAAACCTACCAGACAACAAAAAATGCATTTTTCTAATTTCTTCATTTATATTTAAAAGCATACGACATTAATATAAAATATATATTTCCCATAAATCATCACCTTCATTGTGAACATGATGAACTACAGCAAACAGAGTCATTTATTTTATTCATGGTGAACATTTTCCATCAGTTGATTCCTACTGAATCATGTTATTAGCAGACGGTCCCTAACACAGAGAATGATGTGTATTGGTGATGTGGAGACGTTGTTTTCTGCTAAAATGTTGACAGTAATATTCTAGTTTATCAGAGGATGCTGCTGCTGTGTTCTACACTCTTTATTTACATGGACGCTGATTAAAAGCTCAGATAAAACCAAACGTCAAGAAAACATCCAACAACCAGGACTTCACTTCAGTTTCGGGACTTTTAGACCAGGACAGTTCCTGCACTTTTTATTTAGGCTACAGTATTTAATCCAAATAATAGTTGAAAAATTAAACTTTAGAGAACATGAAGCGACTACACAAACATTAAAACACCAATTTACAACACCTGTCCAACGGAGACCTTTAAAAAAACGGGAATAAAAAGAAAAATATAGACAGAGGAAAGGATAATACTAATGAAAGTACATCCATAAAGACAAGAAAGGAAAATAAAAGGGCATCTGAATCATCCGAAACAAAATAGGAAAGAATAAATTCATGCAGAAATGCAGCTAAACATGTTGAGAAAAACTTCAAGAAGAAAATTAGACAATTAAGAAGCGAGAGACAGAACGGGTGAATGGGAAATTAAAGGATTACATTCTAAAATAGAATCAATAAAATAAATAGATAATACATGTGAGTCATGAGTCTTTACTTTAAGCAGTGGAATTAAGCCAATTAGTTCAGCAGGTGTGAGAACAACAAGTTTTTCCCTTTTAACCATGAAGAGAAAAGGTCTCCTCAGAACGGTCAAAGCGAGAAAGACTCAGACTTAAATTACCAAACAAGAGAACCTGGAATAAAAATAAATGCACTTTCATCTCTTTATCTTTCATAGGAATTCGCTGCAAAATATAAAGTATTTTTGGAGCAATAACCACACGTATGTGTCGGCTTTTAGCGAATTACACTTCATCAGACTCATCCTTTGGGGAAAATGTTTCCTCATGTTTCTCCGTTGTAAAGAGCGTCCTCATCCTGCAGCAGGTTCTACGTAGGTGTGATGAAATACTACTTTGAATAGGACTGAAACTGGTATTTTAACTGATAGTTGGAGGCTCTAACTTGCTTTTACCTCCACAAAGGAGATTATATTTTCACTGGTGTTCGTCTAATTTATAGCACGATAACTCAAAAAGTTCTGGACGGATTTTAATCAAATGTTCAGAGAATGTTGGGAATCGTTCAATTAACGTATGACTCAAATTTGTTGATGATCCATAGAAGATCCTGGTATCTAGATTGCTTTGAATTATCTGTTTCAGTTATCACCTTCAAAACAGGCGCCACCTGGTGGTGAAATCTGGTACCTGCATCGCACAGGACAGTAATAATAACGTCATAACCCATCTGTCATCACCCATTTATTAGTTAGTTATTTCTTGGCAGCTTTTATAATCTGTGTGTGTTTGTCACCCTGGAACTCCCCTTACCAGAGACGTGGCCTTGTTTTTCTCACCTTGCTTCTTATCATTTCATTAGTGCAGCGCGGCAGCACAGTCCAGTAATTTTCCAACAACAACTCAAACAGCTCGCTTCACAGCGGTAAAAAAAAAAAAAAAAAGCGTTTGCCCTTCAGGGTCAAACCCCCGGTGATAACAGTGACGTATCTACGCTCGTACACACCTGAACCACGGATACGAGGGCAGCCAAACCCACAGCATGCAGGAAAACAGCAACCACACAATAGATATGATGCAGGGAGAGCGTCACACCCAGCACAGAAACACCACCTGGACATCAGCTGAAAATCTATGAAACTTCAATCTAGTACAAATAGTAGTAGAAAAGCGATGAAAAGAGATGCAAAATGTCAACGTGGAAGGATGCATCCCAAATTACGGTTTCATCTCCACAACAGACGCACAGGCAGAACCTGAGCACCGACAGTCAGGAGAAAAGTGATTAAATATTTTCAAGCAAAATGTAAATCAATTGTACTGCTTGGATTATTTTTCCATTCAGTTCATCAGTCACATGCTCACACCCGCTCTCTCCCTGCTGTCGGATTCTTGAAAAGAATTACTCTCTCTGGCTATTAGGGGATTTCCAGTCCGGACTGAATTCATTTTTACTCGAGTGTGGCTGTTAGGAACAATGTGAGCTCACATCCCTGCCCAGTCTGTGTCGAGTCTGGACCACGCTTCATTGAAAACAGTTGCAAGCAAGTGGAAAATGCAGAAATCATCGGGTATCATGTGCATGTGATTGACAGCAGAAAAAACTGGTTCGGCCATTAGCTGCAACAACTGCAAAGAAGCATTTTCTATAACCTGAATCAATGATTCTATTACAGGTCAGTGGAGGAATGTTGTCCCACTCATCTTTGCAGAACTGTTGGATAGTTTTGGAGAAAAACAAAACACCTTTTTTACTAGAATTCCCGATTTTGACCAGACCATCACGCTAGCATTGTTTAACTTTTGTCTCGTCAGACCACAGAGTGTTTTTTAAAAGATCTTTAAGATCATCTGTATGTTTTTCAGTTAAAATTGAGGTGATCCTTAATGTTCTTTTTGCTCTTGGATTTCAGCCGCTTTAGCCCAGTTATTTCATACGGTGGTGTCATGAACTCTGACCTTAACTAAGACCTGCGGTTCTTTGGATGTTGTTTTTGGGTCTTTTGTGACATCTTTGGGTAATTTTGGTGACTAGTGTGAAGCTTCACCACTGTTCTATGTTTTCTCCATTTGTGGTTCACTGAAGTCCCACAGCTTTAAAATGTCTTTATAACTTTTTTTCAGACTGACAGATCTCAGTTACTTTCTGAACGTTCCTGAACTTCCTCAGATCTCACCATGATGTCTAGCATTTGAAGAAGCTGTTTAAACCTTCAATTAAAAATTTAAAAAAAGAAATCAGGAAGGTAAGAAAGACATGTTCACACCACCGTAAGTGTGTCCAAACGGACTCGATAACAACAATTCAATGCAACAATTAGAGATTCAGGCTCCTGCTGACTAGATCTGGCAGCAGATTGATCTGAACTCTGCTGATGACTGTTAAGTAAGCGCTTCCACCAACAAGAAACATCTAAAACGGAGAGACGTCCGGACACGTAGGGCAGAAATGAAACGTGAGCTCACATGATCAGGACGGCTGATGCTCAATCACGTCGGTAACGCCGCGTCTCAACAGAGGAAAAAGAAGAAGACGAATGCACCTCAAATGTCTGTGCATCCTTCGTTAATTAACGGGACACTCCACCACACACATCTTCTCGTTTATCGTGCCTACATGTTTGGCTAGTTGGCCTTTCACGTCAGGTGAGTGAGAATCCTTCCAAACTGATCAAATAAAGGCCGTTCTTATCGGTTCTCGTCCTCTGTGACCGTTTTATCACGTGAAGACAATGGATGGAGCCTGATGTCCAGTGCAGATGATTAACTTAGCTACCTAAGACACAGAGAAGCATCGTTTTTTTAAAAAAAAACTCTTTTAGTGCTTGTTTTTTGTCGGTTTTCCTCATTCTGGGCAACTGGAGAAGCAACATCGACGACTTTGTTGAGGAAAACACCTCAATTTAAGGTGATAGAAACATAATAATTCCAATATCTGTAGAAAACATGCACTAGAGAAGAAGGGGAAGGTAATCCTCCTCCCTATCACTCCATGGTAGCGTTTCAGCTCCACTGGCACCAAAATTGTGAGGTTAAATAAACATTATTTTTCAACTACTTTCATGTTGTTTTCATTGTCAGAATAGTGGAACTTTACTATATTTCAAAGATTCTGCTTTTGCAACATGAACAGGCCTACTATTAATGTGATAGCCTGAAAATGATCTCATTTAAAGCGGAGGCTGGGCCCTTTGTGCTTCATTCATTTCTTCATGTGGACCAGGGATTGTCAAACAGTGGTGACCTGGGTTTAGGGGGCGTGTGAGATGAGAAGGTCAATGCTGGACCTACAGTGTTATAATCTTCTTTACAGGGTATGGTTATTATTAAACCCATTATTAATTACATGTTCAAACAAGGTCATTTTTTTAGGGTAATAACACTTGAATCCATCCATATGAGGAGAACCTTTGCAACCAAAAGTAGCTGCTACCAAGGGTAATGTAGTGATCTTCAGTCATTTATCAAATGGACACAACACACATGCAGGAGTTGACTCATAACAACGCTCACATGTGATTCATGAATCTGTTCCTACTGCTCAAATTTCAGCATAAGGACCATTGTTGGTAAATGCAGTTTACCCACCTACCTATACACATCTACATCTATCCATCTACAGCTACCTAGATAATATACCTACCTATACACCTACCTACATCCATCTATCTGCAGCACAGGCAGCCTAATGCATGGAAAAATGACGTATTGCATCTTTCATGTCGCATAGTTCAAAGAGTAGCATGGTAATGCATCGCAAATGTCATGTCCATTCAGTTTGGGAAAATACAAGTATTTATATAACAGTCAGACCAAGCGCATACACAAAATACTTAATACCGAATGACACTATCACTAATTATATTGGTAATAACCACAAATATGGGTATGAATAAACCCGTCATGTCCAACTGTCCTATAGAGGGTCGGGGGATCAGTCATTGGACCTGCTCCAGTACATATCCAGCTCCGTGGTCTTCTCCTCACCCTTTTCTTTCTTGATGTGGTATATGCCGAAAGGTCGAAGGCGTCGTGTATCCGTGTGTGCTCTTCTGTTTTCCTTTGTGTGTTTCCCAGCAGGCGTTTAAACAGGGAACCTTCGTGGTCCTGGTTCTTTTTCCAGTGTTTCCAGCGTGGCTGCAGGTCCACTCCACTTCTACATGTTCTTTTTGTGGTTGACTGCGAACACAAATCTGCCTTTTGGTGTCTGGCAAACACTGAAGCTCTGGTGTTTCCTAACGCCGCTGTAGTCTGCTGTAACGTGGCTGTGGCCTCCAGCTACAACCCTGTGATTTACGGCGCGGTTTTGTCCTATTTGGCTCATCATTTGCATAATCTCCATCTTCCTCTGATTAGGATTAACTGTGGGCTATACTCCTGCTGGTTTCCTCTTCTTTCTTTGAAATTGTTGTATTTGAGTTTCCTCGTTATTTGAATTATTAGTAGGATTTAGTTTGTGTTCCGTTTTATTTATTTTTTTTGCACAACATTATTTATTTATTTATTTGGTTTCCCCTTATCCCTGCTGGTGCTTTTCTTTGCATTGGTTGCAGTGTCATTGGTGCATTATTAAGTTTTAGTTTTCTCTTTTTAAAAAAATAAAACCATCTTTTGTTGTGTTTTACCAACGGTTAAAGCCCTTCTGTAATTTCCTCAGGTTAGACGCTCCCTGCTCATTCCACATTTATCACACACTGTACATTTAAAGTTTCCCGTCTTTTCTCTCGAGTTAGAAATTAGCTGATGAACAATTCATTTTTTATAGCCCTGTGTCACATCACGGCTTCATGAGATATGAGCATGTGTGGTTATCAACCACTGATTGCATTAAATACCAAGTAAAATGTACAATGATACGGCACAATGCAGAATGCTGGACTGAGCCAAATGCATGTGTGTATTATAAAGACAACTAGAGTGATTATCAGTTGATGAATGTGTGGTTCATATGTTAAATACTGCAGTGATGATGTTAATATCTTTAACATTATCGTCCTCGGCCACAAATAAGAGGTGGAAAAAAATAATAAAATGGAAAGTGGTTGCCAGCACTGAGAAGCTAAAGGGATTTATAAGAGGAGCTAATAATAGAGACCTAGATATTCTAAATTATAATACAGGTGACCTGTGCAGTCTGCAAAGGAAGACCTGAAAAAACCTGTAGTAGAGGAAAAAGGAGACAGAAAACACCTCAAAGCGATGAACGGACATTTGTCTGTCTGCAGGTTTTACTTTGACCAGACGTTGGTTTCAATGAGCTCTGGTGTATAAAATGTGGTTCTGATGGGTCTGAGGATTATGGGATGTTATTTACTGTGAATGAGACTTATTTCAGGAAGAAAGGATGGTTGTTGTTCTGGGTCTCGTCAGCCGGACCAGTTTATTTAGACCTACACTCAGCTATGTGAAACACAACTCTGAATAACAGGGTTGATTTGATCACATTAGTACAATGATCTTAAAGTGGATGTACATACAAACACCATCGGATAAAAAGTTAAATTAAATAAACCAATCATTCAGAAAATACAAAAGGAAATGAACTGAAAACAGAGTTATTCCACCATGTTTCCTTTATAAATTATGCCTCTTCTCATTTTAATTTACCAACATGAAGCAGTCAGATGTTGCTGTTTATTTTTTAATTGAATCTTGGAGAAGATGATGTAGATTGTTTATAGGGTTGGGAAGCACTTTTTTTTAGTACTTATTTCCTCTCTTATTTCTTGTTATGTTGGAAAACTACTACTAACTTTGGTTATTTCTTTTTACAAAGACTAGTGCAGTCTCTATAGAAAGTGTGTGTTCCTGTAGAAAGTAGATGATGATGGAGGTGATTTGTTTATGTCCCACACAATGCTCTGATAACCACAGTAAATGGTGAAATGATAATAAATCTTTAATTTTAATATTCACAACAACTCATCATCCATAAAACAATAGTGTCTGGATTTCCTGAGGGTCAGTGAACGCGTCTTGGAGTTTCAGCGTTCAGCAGAACGTTTTCTCAGGAAGTTTGTAGTTTTGTGGTTCAGCTAGGACTCAAACACGGGTCTGCTGCTTATGAGGCAAGAGCACTACCCCCTACACCACCACAGAACACATACAGGACTTTAGGTTTTATCTGAAAACGTTCACATAAAAGGATTTCCCCTCCATCCTACCATGTGCATCTTAATCTAAAAGTTGATCCAACAAACATCCAGAGATCTGTGAGCCACAGATTGAGAGATGCTGTTTGAATAACGCCACCATCCTCTTGTCAAAATAAAGGACTTGAAATGCTGCAGCCTCTCTGCTCACAACCCTGTTCTCCTCATGAAACTAAATATCTAAGTTTGTATTCCTGCAGCACGTTTGAGTTGATTAATTCCCCATTATGGGTAAATATGTTTGGCTGTTACTCTGCTGCTTGTTTCCTGCTCCTTTGTTGAGGAAATATTGTGTTTCAGTTCTTTGTGTGTGTTCAGAGGTGGGCGACTCATTATTGCAGCTGTGTTTTTCATGTTTGTGTGTGTGTGTGTGTGTGTGTGGTCACGCCAGCCGCCTCATTAGCCGCAGAGCTAACATCTGCGTGGTGTTTCCAGCTGAATAACTCCTGTTTGCCGTGGTGGAATGCCCAGGTCATGTGTTGAAGACTAAAGCATGAACGCTCCTCACCCACGAGTCATTTCACATTCATTTCATCATCAACATCAACCACGTCTCATCTTTAGGTTACGTCACAGCCCGTCCACTGAAAGAGTACTTTATTTTATTATTTTTTTTTCAGTAGAAGTACCGTCTATCACTACAGAATATTTTAATATTGTATTTACAGTATTATATGATTATTGTTAGAAAAAGTTAAAGAAGTACTGTGACCTCAGTTGTATTTACAGTATTAGGTTATTAACTGTTTTATAATGCAGTAACTTTTTGACTACTTTGTTTTTTGCAACTGCACCTTCACTCCATTAGGGGGCAGCAGAGTGTTCACAGGGAGCATACAGCACAGAGTATGAGTATGAAGTGTAGACACCAAGTGACACCATGAAAACATATTTAACAGGGATGAGAAGACAGGCGCAGAGAGACGGAGATAAAGAGACAAACGAAAGTCTCCCAAAGCTAAGACGAGGAAATATGACGAAGCGTCTGTAGCGCTTGGTTCACTGTGAAAGACCGGTGTGTTACTGAGTCTGAAATGTTGGAGACAGAGAAATTAAAGACATTACAACACAATCACTGATAAGAGAAGCACTGATTTACTGTAACATTACTGTGGTTTCACATGTAGAAAATGCTAACTCCTGTATGTTGTTCATTTATTCAACCATGTGTTGTCGCAGCCCCACAGGTTTTTTTCTTTTATTTGGCCTCATCTGGATCCCCCAGGGTTCATCTCCACGGCCGGAGAGCTGAAGAGTGAAATGATAATGAAGCTGGGCTGAGAGGCCTCCTCTTCTCTCTCTGCCCCCCCCCACTCGTTTTCTCAGTAAATCTGTCCAAATACTCCGGCTATAACCTTCGGAGGCTCAAGAACACCGACTCAATCTGTATACATGAATCCCTTATTGTTACAGAGAAATCAAATCATTCTGCCGGCTGCTGACAGGAAAATTGCCACCTTGAACGCGCCACACACACACACACACACACACACACACACACACACACACACACACACTTTCACCTGCAGCGGCCTCCTCGATTCTTCCTCTCTCACAATTCTTCTTCTTCTTATTTCTGCCTCTTAGGCGATGCTTTACCGTCATTATAGAGGAGCAGCCGGTGCCGTGGTAACGCCCCCCCCTCCCCCGGCGTTAACGCTCCAATCGACCAAGGTCAAGTGACTCAGCCGGCGGCCAAATGGCGGGCGAACACGACGGCGGCGAACTGAAAGGCGTCCGTGACGACCAAAAAACTAGGATCAAATGTCACGATCTTTAAATAGAAGCTTTTCTCCTGGTTCTAAATGTGTTTTTCTGGTTCCTGCGTTTCCCTTCCTGAGGTTTCTGACTCGTTTCTGCCCCTTAACCCTCTGCTGCATATAATAATAGATTATTATTATACACACACACACACACACACACAAATATAAAGAAAAAGTTTTACAAGTTGCAAACACACACTCATAGTTTGATGCTATTTAAGTCAGTGTGACTGTTGCTGCCTCATGGCAACACATTTATTTTAGCTTATTAGAAATAATTTATAACATCAAAATTCAATGTAAAAAAAGAAAAAAAAAAGAAAATTAAAGTTTACTCACCCCAGGTAGTGAGTTAAAGTTTTTAAATTTGGTATAAATTCTTTACAATTCTGAATACAAGAAAACCTTTCAGTAGTGAGACAATGACGCTCAAATGTCCAAAAAACAATAAATTACTGGTCATGTGACCTCGTAAATTGTATGTCCTTCAGAATAAAAGCCCCTTTTTTCATAGAATACTGTAAAAACATATATTTTATACCACAGCTTTTTAGGAAAATTAAAATAAAGTCATTGTTGCCACACAAAAACACTATTGATTGATTCAAGTTTTAAAGGTTTTTTTTTTTAGATTTTCCTTTTGTGATGTGAGGATCTAACAACAATAAAACCGTAAAAAGGTGAATGTGAGATTTGTGATTGACTTGACATGCATTATAACCCATAGGCTTTATATTTTGGTGAACATGGGCCTGTGGATTCACTCTGTCACTGTATTGAACAAATCACTGTGTGGATGCAAAACAACTTTCTCCAGCTAAACTCAGAAAAAACTGAAATAATCGTCTTTGGGCCACTGAAGCAAAGAGAACGTGTAATCAGTCACCTTCAGTCTCGTTCTCTAAAACCAAAAACACAGGTTAGAAATCTAGGGCTGCTAATGGACTCAGACCTGAACTTTCACAGCCACATTAAGTCAACAATATCAACAGCCTTTAACCATCTAAAAAACATTGCCAAAATCAAAAATATAGTGTCCAAACCAGACTTGGAGAGACTGATCCATGCATTTGTCTCCAGCAGGTTAGACTACTGCAATGGCCTGCTCACTGGTCTCTCTAAACGAGCTGTTAAACAACTACAGAACATTCAGAACGCTGCAGCTCGAGTCCTGACTAGAACCAGAAAATATGACCATATTAGTCCAGTGCTCATGTCTCTGCACTGGCTTCCTGTCACCCAGAGAATAGACTTTAAAACAGCTTTACTTGTGTACAAGTCTCTTCATGGTCTAGCACCAAAATACATCTATGACATGATAGAGCCATACGAGCTATCTAGGACCCTGAGAACCTCAGGGACTGGTCTCCTGCAGGTGCCCAGAGTCAGGACTAAACATGGTGAAGCTACATTCCAGTTTTCTGCAGCTAAAATCTGGAACAGTCTTCCAGAGAATGTGAGACAGGCCTCAACGCTGACAATCTCTTCAGCGTTAAGACCAGGCTGAAAACAGTTCTGTTTAACCGTGCATATGAAAACTGAAAGCATCTTATCTACACTCTTCATGGATGTTAGCACGGATGCTAACATCAGGTTAGAAATCTAGATGCTAACAGGTTAGATGCTAACATCTGTGCTAACTTGTTAGCATCTGTGCTAACTTGTTAGCATCCGTGCTAACGTCCGTGCTAACTTGTTAGCATCCGTGCTAACGTCCTTGCTAACTTGTTAGCATCCGTGCTAACGTCCGTGCTAACTTGTTAGCATCCATGCTAGCATCCGTGCTAGCATCGTGATAACTTGTTAGCATCCGTGCTAACATCCGTGCTAACTTGTTAGCATCCGTGCTAACGTGTTAGCATTCGTGCTAACGTCCGTGCTAACTTGTTAGCATCCATGCTAGCATCCGTGCTAGCATCGTGCTAACTTGTTAGCATCCGTGCTAACGTGTTAGCATTCGTGCTAACGTCCGTGCTAGCATCGTGCTAACTTGTTAGCATCCATGCTAACATCCATGCGAACTTGTTAGCATCCGTGCTAACATCCGTGCTAACTTGTTAGCATCCGTGCTAACTTGTTAGCATTCGTGCTAACGTCCGTGCTAACTTGTTAGCATCCGTGCTAACATCCGTGCTAACTTGTTAGCATCCATGCTAGCATCCGTGCTAGCATCGTGCTAACTTGTTAGCATCCGTGCTAACTTGTTAGAATCCGTGCTAACTTGTTAGCATCGTGTTAGCATCCGTGCTAACTTGTTAGCATCCGTGCTAACATCCTTGCTAACTTGTTAGCATCCGTGCTAACGTCCGTGCTAACTTGTTAGCATCCGTGCTAACATCCGTGCTAACTTGTTAGCATCCGTGCTAACATCCGTGCTAACTTGTTAGCATCCGTGCTAACGTGTTAGCATTCGTGCTAACGTCCGTGCTAACTTGTTAGCATCCATGCTAGCATCCGTGCTAGCATCGTGCTAACTTGTTAGCATCCATGCTAACATCCATGCGAACTTGTTAGCATCCGTGCTAACATCCGTGCTAACTTGTTAGCATCCGTGCTAACTTGTTAGAATCCGTGCTAACTTGTTAGCATCGTGTTAGCATCCGTACTAACATCCGTGCTAACTCGTTGGCATCCGTGCTAACTCGTTAGCATCCGTGCTAACATCCGTGCTAACTTGTTAGCATCCGTGCTAACATCCGTGCTAACTTGTTAGCATCCGTGCTAACTTGTTAACTTGTTGTTGTTCACCTACAACTAAAATCTGGAACAGTCTTCCAGAGAATGTGAGACAGGCCTCAACGCTGACAATGTTTAAGACCAGACTGAAAACAGTTCTGTTTAACCGTGCATATGAAAACTGAAAGTATCTTATCTACACTCTTCACTCTTTTTTAAATTAATGATGAATTCTATGTTTTATGATTTTCCTTTTGTGATTTTGTGTAACTGTAAAGCACTTTGAATTGCCCTGTGTATGAATTGTGCTCTACAAATAAACTTGCTTTGCCTTGCCCTATTTTAGGCTGTGAACGGTGCTTGTCTGAGGATATTTCATCTTTCATAGTGAGATGTGGGGCTAACCCTAACAGATTTAAAGGTGCAGTGTGTCGTTTGTGATGACATCTAGTGGTGAGGTTGCAGATTGCAAAAGAAAAAAAAAATCTTGTTTTAATGGATTAAATACTCGTGAATATATATGCAAGACTATTTTATTGCATTGCTGCCAAGTCTGTTCTGCTAAATCTTACGCCGCGCACCTCTAAAAATGTAGTTAACATTTAAAATAATAGAATGATTAACTGCATATGGTGAAAATACTAAAATGTATTACTGGTAAACCAAATTCCTCATCAGGAAATGTTCATCAATTCTTATCACAAAAAAAGAAGAAATTGCAAGTGGTATTTCAGCCACTTATGGAGGAGAAAAAACTTTAATTTCCTGAAGTGACTCAACTCTCCAGAATAATTATCAGTACAAAACTAAATTAACAACTTTATGAGAAATATTCGGCTCTCTGATTATAAGAAAATAGTTCAAGTTAAAAGCCTGTGTATAAAAACCTTGAAGTGAATATGAGCTACTTCAACTGGAATCCAACACGTCACCAAGCAGCAAAGCAAACAAACTGAAATCTTACTTTTAAAGTCGAGACTAAAGATTACACCAGAAACCTGATAACACATTTAGCTGTTTAAAGCTGCATAGTCCTCCTGTGATTTATTAGCGGTGGTGAAACGTACCAAAAATGTCAATATTTCATTTCAAAAAAGTTTTACATCTCCTCTCCAAAGCCTCTCTGGAGTTGTAGGAAGACAGAAAGACCGATCGTTCTGAGCTTCTCGTTATAATTAATCAGCTTCTCCTCGTCTGATTGTCTGATTTAAAAAGGGAGCGGCGGCTGGTTAGTTGTGACATCACAACTCCACAGGAAGTCCTGACAGCTTGTTTTAGGGTTTGTGAATATGGGCTTTTTACACCTTAGTATCCTACAAAACCTTTTAATAGAGAAAGCACATGAATCTGACTTTTATCAAAAGGACTTCTCTGTATTTAATTATTAACATATGAGGATATTTTGTGCATATTTTTGCATAATTAACACGTAAATTTCACTTTCTACTATATGGGACGTTTAAAGTCAGTGGACTTTGAGTTTCTGAATAAAATAAACAAATGCTCAGTCTTCTGTTTAAATTAACATAACCTTAGTTGTTGAATATTTATAAAAACCAATTGGGAGCCACATTATCATCCCATAAATAACCAGAACATTTCTGAGAAATCAAAAAATTAAGGATCATTTCCAGTAAAACAATGCATTTAATCCCTCTTTAGGCAGGATCATGTTTTCAGACTCCAAGAACAGGAAAACTGTAAAAAGCTTCAGGTGAATGTGTGACTGACTTAACATGCATTATAACCCATAGGCTTTATATTTTAGGCTGTGAATGGTGCTTTTCTGAGGATATTTCATCTTTCATAGTGACAGATGTGGAGTGAACAACAAGTTTAAAGGTGCAGTGTGTCGTTCGTGACGACATCTAGTGGTGAGGTTGCAGATTGCAAAATAAAACAAAATTATATATTATTATTATATACTCATGAAAATATATGCCAGACTATTTTATTGCATTGCTGCCATGTCTGTTCTGCTAAATCTTCAGTGTACCTCTAAAAATGTAATTACCATTTGGGTGATTTTTGGTGAAGATACTGAAAGAACTACTTCTAAACCAAACTCCTCATCAAAAAAGGTCATTTTTCAGCCAACTATGGAGGAGATAAATCTGTAATTTCATTAGGTGACTCTTTGTTTGTGTCTACAGTTAAACTGAATAACATATTTCTGTATGTGACTTCCACTAGTCACAGTTACAGAAATCTGTAACGAAAGCTGCAACTATTCAAAATGTGATTACAACTGGTCAAACTTAGCCTGTAAATGTTAAAGCTGCTGCCATACTGGAGTTAATGGTGGGGACGGTAAACCGGGGGGGGTGGGGGGTTCAGGCTATAGTGAAGTGTCTAATGTCTGGAACTGCGACTCCTCAGACTCTGATTTAGAGGCCTGGGCGAGGCGAGGCGTTAATGGTCCTTTCCTGTCACGGCTTTTTAATGGACATCGCACACTGGGCACGGAGCATGGACCTGCCGCCATGCTGGGAGTGGGGGGGGGGGCGCGCTGGCGAGGGAAACAATGAAATTAATAGCAGGAAAGATGATTGAGAAGACGGGTTGCGGAGAACACAAAGTCGTGCAGCTTCTCAACGAGATGCAGAGTCCATCTCGTCCGTCAAGTGGTCAAACGGGAGAACGACGTCGCGAACCACGTGCACCTACTCAGCGTTTATCTCGTCCCCGCTCACCGGTGACCTCTAGGAAATAGTTTTAGTTTGACAGAAACCATTAATCCTCGCTCAGGATTTAATTCAACTCCGAGTCCTACCTTCAGCGGGAGGTGGCTACCCCAAATACATTTAATTAAAGATGATCAATTAATGCTTGATTACTTAAGAGTTGGTTCCAGTTTCCTTGCAAACACTGCAGGCTTCTTGTTTAGCAGTTTCAAGGAGAAAGTCATACAACAAGTTTAGACACTTTAAATGCTGCAAAAATTGTGGAAGTGCAAAATCTATCTTCCTTTAGCCAGTCAGTCTATCTCCAGATTATGTCATTTTCCAAAATTAATTCATGTGTTTCTTGATGCCAATAAATCATGTGGTGTAACCCTAAACAAACTTAATACCAGATAGTTTAACTGTCTTAGGTTTTTTAAAAAAGAATTAAGATTGAGAGCTTGAGAACTAATTGCAGGGTGACGTGAATTCACATGCAATAAAGGATGAGAATGCTACCCAGGCTAATAATCAGTTATGCAGAAACAATCTTATTTATGACTATTAACCCTGGCAAATCTATTAGCAACAACTAATTATTGTCTTGTTAATCGACTCGTACAAAGGCAACTCTTGTTTTGTGCTCCCATTTATTTATGAGATGAGTTTAAATACCTACATAACCATTTCTCTCCAATACTGTTCACAAATCCGTCTAAATGTGTGATAGTGATAACCCCTTCCACCTCACAGGTGCTGATTGGACAGCTTGATTAGTGACAGGTGTTCTTAGACCACCCTGAACCAGTTTAGTTTTATTTGGGGGGGGGGGGGGGGGTCTGTAGGACTGATTGTGGAATGTTGGTCCACACATTTGTGAACAATATTTGAGGGATATAGAAAATGTTTTAGATATTTTAGTTCATCTTGTAAAAAAACACACACACAAACTTTGGAGATATTCATAAAGTACCTTGGGATACTACAGAGTAATGAGGAGGTCGCAAGAAAGTCAACCACCACCCAATACGTCCACAGGTGAAGGTAGGCCCTTACGTCTGGTAAGAACCGGGTCTGAGGCGTCAACATGTGCTGCCAGTCACCAGAGACCCCACTGGGATCACAGGTTGGTCAAAGGAGGCGATAGAAGCCACAGATCTCAAGGCTAGAAAGCTCCTCACAACCCACGAACATCAGAGCCACTGTGGAGGATGAAATATTGAAGAAGAATACATCAAGAAGAGGACCCCAAGGGATGAAGGCCTTAGTGAGACAGCCGAAACCTGAAGGGGGGGGCGAGCCTATAGGTGGTATGAACCTCCATCAGGTAGAGGAAATGACTGATATGAAGAGGCTAATGCCTCAGAACACTGGGCTAATAGAAAACATAGAGGCAGGTCAAGAAGTAGCCTCAAGCACAAAGAAACCAGGATCCACCAGACTAGATCAGACCCAAGATGCCTTTCTGTGCAAAGATGCCCTACAAATTACGCTTCTCCTTTTAATGAGAGAAACAAGAAACACGTTAGGAGTATTTACCCAATTAACGTCAAATGTAATTTTAACATTTACTCACTGAACAAGATGTTGAAGCAGCAAGTGAATCATCTCCTGCCTTATCAACCATTTACAAATATATATCCCTTAAGCTCTGAAAGATGCTCACTAACTACACATTTCTTTACCATCATCCAGTGGGCTGGATCAGACCCTTTAGTGGGCCTGATCTGGCCCCTGGGCCACATGTTTGACCCCCCTGGCGTATAGAAACATGTATCTGAGGATCTGTAGCCCGTACGTTTCCATGCTGTGGTGCTGCTGTTTTTTCCCTGTGTTCCATTTCGTTTGATGGCCTCCTCTTTACGACCCGGTTTTATATTTGGGTGACCTCGGATTTTGCTTGTTCTCCATCTGCCTTCATGGATTTTTTGACACCTGTTACATCTAGATTTAAAGAGCTTGGCTTGGATTCTCTTTTTTCCCCCCACATTAGAGTGTACCTAATACGGACTGGTAGACTGAATCCCAATGGGACAAACCCACTGAACGTGGTTGAAACAACAGGGTTGAGATGATTCCAGACTAGAAGAACCATCCAGACATATCAGATGTTTTATGAAGTGATGGTAGTCATAGATGTGGCAGTTCCAGCTGAACATAAATATATTGATGAGTACCATGGGTTGAAAGGACAGGTGTAGAAGGTCAAAGCTGACATGGTTCCTGTGCTAGTAGGAATACTACTAGAAGTACAGAGGAACTGCTGTGATAGATCCCAGGTCTCTGGTAGAAGAACCAAGCTGGAGGATTAAACAAGGATAATCAAAATGATCCATATCACACTTTAGTCTGGTTGTACAAACATCTGCTGTAAACAGGTTTCTTCAAAGTGCTGCTCAATTTCTGAAAACACAAAGACTTAACCACTTTGTAAGGATCCTACAATTCCTGGAATGAAACGCCGCACTCAAAACCATGTTCTCTTTTTCCAATATTGATTCTTTCCTCCAAAACAACACACACAGCTGTGAAATCAATTCATCTATTAGTTTGTCTCGAATGTCTAAACTCCAAAACAGACAAAACCCCACATACTGTATCTCCTTCAAAATGGGACTATGCCTTCAGAACTCCATTATATCTCCTCAAAATTATATTTGCTGTGTTCAAAGAACACACACTGATGATTAGACGTTTCTAAGAACTAAGTAAACGCTGATATGCTGAATGAAAACACAGCGCTTTATATAAAATGATTATTAAAGTATAATGTGAATTTATCATTTTTTTTTTATTTTATTATAGCCTGAAGCCTTTATCTCTCACCAGTAGAAACTGATTCTAGAATCATGTTTAGAGCTTCGTCTGATGATTGAGGACAAAAACGTACTTTTATCAGAAAATGACTTACACCATTAGTTCGACAGGGTGATTTTATGCAAATCAAACATGTCTCAGCTTTCGGAAAAAGTCAGGAATAGAATGTTAAATTGTATGTAAATATACTGACATGATATTAGTAACGCAGTACTCAGGCCCAGAGGAATAACTTGTAATTTCAACACAGGTACTGTCCACAACTAACATATCATCCAGTTAGTTTTTCTTAAACAAGTCAGTGAAATCGCTTTTGTGTCTAAAGGACCAGTCACAATGTGCAGAAATATACATAAACACTCTTAACCCAAATTATTTAAGGTTACTCACAAATCACATGCAACCCCATTGCCCTGCATTGCATTTTTTCCACAAGCTGAACATATTATTATACTAGTTTGAGCTGTAATAAGAGAACCTGAAGTTTACTGTAAAAGTTGCATTACAATTACTGTGTTTTCCTTTAATTACACAAGTATTTCTTTAAAAAGGAAAATGTAGAAAATATTGTTTCAAATGAATAGGATGGATTTACTTCATTGCATTTTATTTTTTTTTAAAGACAGAGCCAATCTGTTCCAAACTCTACATCAGGTCAACATCAACATCCGACCTAAAGTGATTCATCCAATTTCAAACCACAGAAACAATTGTGTTTGTGCAAACTCATTTCATTTTTCCCCCCTAAGACCTACAGACAATACTTTTCTGTTGTTTTGATATAACATTCTATGTCTTCTATAGGGTG
Source organism: Eupleurogrammus muticus (assembly GCA_036785175.1). Classification (NCBI taxonomy): domain Eukaryota; kingdom Metazoa; phylum Chordata; class Actinopteri; order Scombriformes; family Trichiuridae; genus Eupleurogrammus; species Eupleurogrammus muticus. The sequence goes on from JAYKQN010000029.1 coordinate 1,752,468, forward strand.
AAATAATTAAAGGGAAACTACCTTCACATTTCCTGTGAGTGCTGATGTGTGAATTACGCATTCAGCCAACCTGACTAATTAATGTTCTGCAACCTGCTCATGTGTTTGATTCTTTTTCCAGGACTGGTTTTCTTTTTTAAAGACTGAACTGAGAACCGTGCTGAAAAAAAATAAATAAATAAATAAGGTTTTATCGTCGAGGAGTCTTTCTAACAAAAAAAAAAAAAAAACACAGTCGACATGTCACACTGAGAGCTGCTGGCAGCTCAGCAGGCGAGCAGATGAAAATGGAAAAAAATAAGAATAATAATGCCCCCCCAGCATCACAGCTGCAATGAATATGCTTTATTTTCCTCATATTATTGTTTTACAACTGTATTGAAATAGAACACTAGATTATTCGTGAGTGCGAGGACGACACTGACGATGAAATGTTTGATAAAATCCAGTAGAATTTTCAACTTTCCGCACTGTTATTGTTAAGCATGCACCCTCATTCTATGTTTACAACCCTATCCATGGCATTCTCGTAAATAATAAATATAAATAATAATAAATATAGCTGAAAGCAGCAACGAGAGGCCAAGCAGATGCAGCTCAGTCATAGAGATGTTCCCAAGCACCCACAAGAAGTTTCATGTTCATACAGGAAGATTTGGCTGAAATATTAAGGCCACTTTTCATCTGGCAGCCGAACCACCAAATGTAATTGGCGAAAATAATAAAATCACATCATACATCATCATGTATGTCAGGCATTGTCTGAACATTATTATATACCCCACATTTTGTTCAACTGATCTAAATATGTGGGGAGTAAAAAAAAAAAAAATTTGGTAATGAGACAATCCACATTAACCTAAACTCATCCAGTCATAGTGCCCCCTAGTGGCCAAATTACACCAAAGGGCTGCTAGGTATGACCTCACTTCCTGTTTGGAATCTCCGCTATTGATTTGAATTGGCTGTCCTGGTCAAACAATTATGAACTTAAAATATCCATTTGATAACTTTTGTGCGGCTTAGACCAGAGATCCTATATAACATTTTTTTTTACAAATTTTGACAAAAAATGGCTTGTTTCAAGGATGGATGCATGGTTCAAAAGTTATCTTTATGCAACTTTGACCAGTTGCAAAAATATCTCCAGTGATTTATTACTACTACTACCTTAGGAATCAATGCTACTAAAATGCAGCATCGTGAACATCAAACTGTACGCTGATGATACCCTGTTATATTTCACTTCACACCTGACGAGCTACAGACATTTTCTGTACTGAACAACTGTTAAAATGTAATTCAGGAACTGGATGAAATAATGTTTCATCGCCTCATCGAAAACTTGTTTACCCAGGTTTCAAAAAACTGAATGTTGGAGATGAGTTACGGATTAAACAGTTAACAGGCAAAGAAGAATCTGGGAAAGTGATTAAAAAGGAACAAACTGACATTAGTTTAATTTACCTCCAGGTTTAAGTTTTCTTAATATTCTACAAATATTTCTTCATAGCAAACTCTTCTTCTCTTATGATCCATCACTCAGCTGCATGAGGTGGAAATTAAAAGTGATAAAAGCTGTTAGAAGTCGCACAGAAAAGGAAAATGGGTGATTTAACTGACAGATGCTGATTAGCGGAAGCTGAAAATATGATTCAACCTCCAGCAGCTGCTCATTTAGTGTAAAAGTAGAGGTCCTGGCCACTGATGACGGTCATTTACTGAGAGTTCTCCTGACATTATGAACATTTTCCAGCCTGTTCTTTTCTACCCTTGACATCACTGGTGTTCTGGAGATGGAGGTTGACTTTCAGACGTGTACTTGGCTGCACATGTACCTTTGCTGCTTTAATCAATGATTTTCACACTGAACTCAAGGTAGAATCACAAAAAAGTACCAGCCAATACAGAGAATAGGAACATTTCACATGCATTTTCTATTGTTTTAAAGGGATAAGGTTTTATATTCTCATTTATATTCGTTAAATAAATGCTCCAGTTTGTGGTAATTCACATTTTAAACTTATTTTATCTAAATACTGCAATTATTTACTGTTATTTGCTAATTATACTGCAATTTCCTCCTTAGTAATGGTCTGTGACCATTTTTTCCTTTATATGTACAGCGGGTCTCTCTTGAAAATGAAATTGTATCTCAATGGAAGTAACCTGAATAAATGAATAAAAAATAAATAAGAATGAAACATTAATTTTGTGCCTCACTTAAAGGCTCTGTTGGATAAAAAAAAGTCCCTGCAGCCTGCAAGTTTAGAGGCTGTAAAGTAAATTTTGTTTTAATGTGTTTTGCCCAGAACTCCAACTGAAATGGAACAAAAAGAGTAAAGAAAACAAGAGTAAAACTGTATTCTTGCAGAAAGAAATAATTAGTTTTACAAACTCAGATCTAATACCATTACGGCCTTTTTCAGTGGTTCAGTTATTTCTGCCATTTTCCGCTGGGTATCTGCATTCTCAGAATATTTGTGTTTTTTTGTCTTTCATCACCACCGTGTCCTTGATAACATGAACCTGTCACCCTGCACTGAAAGGGAGGAATGTCCAAGCTTTACAGAGTCATGCTTGTGTTCTTTGGTTTATTTCATTTCCCATATCATGCAAACCAGAATGAATGTTCAGACTGGTCTTTTATTGAGGCCAGTCTGCTAAACACCTGTCAATAATTATCTGAGGAGAGGCGTCACTATCACACATTCAGACGGATTTGTGATGCAGAAGATGCTTTAGGTCTTTGAGAGACAGTGCATGTATTGTTTCTGACACACTTTGACAAATTTGCTGAATTCTTCCTCCTTCTTGTTGTGTGGTAAATTAATTATTTGTGTTCTGTTCAACTAAACCTCTGACTCTGCTGTGGAGATAATGATATCCACAGAAAGAAAAAGAAAGCATGCCTGCCTGCCAAATCCCTATAAGAACACTGTTAATCCAAGACACCTGAGACAAAGACCACGAGAATAGAGGCTGTGACCAAGTGGAAGCCTCGAACCACTTAGAAAATCAATTACTAAAGAACCTGCCATTAACGAGGAGAAAATGTTGGAACAGAAACGTCTGAAAATGACTGAATGCAGAGAGGACTTACCTAAACAGGGATCAACACAAGACCAAGACAGACCAATAAAAAACAGAAAACACTAGTTACAACAAACTGTCCTATTGTGCATGAGCTGTAGCTCCTGATGAAGAATATCAGATTTTCTTGTTTGTGACATATGGTCCTTCACGAAATTTGCAAATTACTGAACACCTTGCGTTGTGTGGCAGATGAAGCCAAACCTAACCATGAATTTACTGATGGGTGGAGAGGCGTCGAAGAACCAATGCGTCAATGCAGGGAAAATACATGTGATTGGTACCACTTGAAGTAGGCATGTAATAATGACATATAAAGGACAATACATAAATATAGTTCTCCTGCCTGCCAAATCCCTCGGTGAAGTTCGTAAACCAAGAGACACGAAACCCAAAAAGGACCAAGACCAAAGTCTATAGAGACTGTGACCACAGAGAGACCACACCAAAAAAAAAGATTTACAAATCCACAATGAACCCAGTCCTGGTCCTGGTCCTGGTCCTGGGGGGCTGGTGTGGCTGCAGGGTCCTGTTCCAACCAGGCAGTAACACCTGATCCTACTTATCAACCACTAGAGCCTTCCTAACCTTCATTAGTAGAATCAGGTGTGTTACCAGGACCAGGACTGGACACAATCAATTACTAAAAAACAACCATTATCGAGGAGAACTTGTTATGAACCAAACAGAAACGTCTTAAAATGACTGAAATAGAGAATGTAGAGAGCAGCAAAGCAGGTTTTTACCAAGTTAACCAACTTAAAGTTGAAGTTGTAGTTGATTTAAAGTCTAAAATAAATTATATAAAAATTAAGCAATAAAGTAGGATCCGTCCCATTGTTTATTCTATGTACGTGAGTTTTGGAGGTTGGTTACCAGCGGCCCAGTGATCCTCCAGTCGTCCTCTGACTTCATTATGTTCAGTCACGATTAGTGGAACATTAATGATGACTTGGAAATGAGAAATTTGTATTATTATGTTTCCACGCCAGCTACAACTGGAAAAAAAGTCCAGCTAATTGGCTGTTAGTTTGATTACCTGGTGGAAAAACAAGATGAGACAAACAAGACTATAAAACAGGTGCTAATTAAATGAATACCAGCAGTTTACATTAGGAGATGTCCACCGCTTTATTATCGGGTATTTATTGTATTTCTTTCTTTGTTTCTGGGAATAAAACATCCAGAGAACAAACAAATCCCTTCTTGATTATAAAAAAGCGCCAGTGCAAAGCTCCTTGCAGCAATAAATTGAATTATTTGTCAGTGCGGCCATGACATTCATATAGACAAGACCCCTGATCAGAAACAGAAACTGGAATCTCACAAAGCAGCAGCTGGTGGCGTCACCTTCTACGACCTGCAGGAGTGGACGAACTTTAGCGTTTTAATGAGCAAAACATCAAATTAACACGTTGATATCTGGTAGTGAGTCTGCACGTCCCTGGAGAACAAACTCAACTCAATTAGATTTGAAACAAACATTTTCATCATTACTATAATCTAGAAATTGATCCACCTAACCCTTCTTTTCCAATTCTTGCCAAAATGTGTGCTAAAGTTTTGGAACTTAAAAGCTTGTCAAAGTTTCCTTTTGTGGGCTAAAACGTGTGAAGTGTCCTCCTGAGACCTGAATGTGTTATAGTGTTTTTTTGGGAACTAAAAACTCCTGTAAAACATCGTTTCACATATGAAACATGTACTAGATGGTTGGTGTGGGTGCAGGATTTAGCTGCAAACAGCAGTAACACACCTGAGTCTGCTAATTAAGCTCGTTAAGAAGCTTGATTGATCCGTAGAATCAGGTGTGTAGCTCCTGGCCTCCAGGACTGGTGTTTAACTCCATCCATCCATCCATTGTCTATCCCGCTTATTCCCTTTCGGGGTCGCAGGGGTCTGCTGGAGCCTATCCCAGCGCGTTAAGGCGAGAGGCAGGGATACACCCCAGATGGTCGCCAGCCAATCGTGGGGCACACACACCATTCACACACCATTCACTCTCACACTCACACCTATGGGCAATTTAGAGTTTACCAATTAACCTGAGCATGTTTTTTGTATTGTGGGAGGAAACCGGAGTACCCGGTGAAAACCCACGCAGACACGGGGAGAACATGCAAACTCCACACAGAAAGGCCCCAGACCCAGGCCCAAGGCGGGTCTTGAACCTGCGACCTTCTTGCTGTGAGGCAACAGTGCTACCCACCGCACCACCGTGTCGCCCTGGTGTTTAACTCATGGGCTCTATATGTATTGGTTATTATCATAAATAGAAAAAGACAAGACAACTAACAATTAAAGAAAAAAACATCTTTGAAATAGAAGTAAAAACTAGGCTTTACAATCAAAAAATGATTCTGCATTTACAAAACAAAATAAAATTGTAAAGGAAATGTTTAATGTGTTTAATTAAATAATTTAAGTTTTTTCCAACCATCCACATTTTAAAATCTAGTTTAAACTAAACTGAAATAGGGAATTTCCAAACTATTTTACCCCTGATCATTAGTGTTCTCTGGGTTGTAACTGTAAATAGCATCAGTCAAACGTAATCGACTGAATTCTCTGCCCTCGTCGTCGTGTTTCTTGGAAGGACGAGCTTCCCCCGTAATAAAAGCAGCTCTTCTACAAATACAACAGACAAATACAGCCATCTCTCTGCAGGATAACTCAGGGTGTCAGGCCTTTTCAAACGCGGCTCCCCCGGAACATTTCATCAGCCGAACGAGTCGCTGGCTCCGCTGTGGAGGAGCCATTCACTGCACCTGGCCAAGGTGAGAGGATTTATAGCGGCGACGCGTAACCTCAAGGTGAACTAGCTGGTAATGAAACCATCTCTGCCCCCAAAGAGTCTCTGCTTGTCTCCACGTCGTCTATAAAAACACGAATGTGTCCAGAATCAAGGATGCTGCCAGCTCCTGCGACCAGTGTCTATGCAAATACAGCTTTTTTTGCTCTTTTTTAAAAGAGATGTCTAACGTTTACGTTACAGGGGCTACAATGTTGTTGAATCAAGTGTTAAACTGCTCACTTGGGAGATAAAAACTGGTAAAAGTGCCTTCTTGGAACCAAAATGTGTGCTAAAATACCCTTTTGGGAGCTAAAAAACTGGTAAAAGAGTCATCTTGGAGCCAAAATGTGTATTAAAGTTCACTTTTGGAGCCAAAATGTGTGCTTAAGTGTCCTTCTGGGAGCTAAAACCTGGTTAAATTGCCCTCTTGCAGCCAGATGTATGCTAATGTGCCCTTTTGGGACCTAAACAACTTGTAAAAGAGCCTTCTTGGAACCAAAATGTGTGCTAAAGTGTCCCATTTGGGAGCTAAAAACTGGTTTAATTGCTCTCTTAGAGACAAAATGTGTGCTTAAGAACCCTTTTGGAGCCAAAATGTGTGCTTAAGTGCTCTTTTGGGAGTTAAAAACAGGTTTGATTGCTCTCTTGGAGCCAAAAAGTATATTAAAGTGCCCATTTGAAGCGAAAATGTGTATTAAAGTTCCCTTTTGGAGCCAAAATGTGTGCTTACGTGCTCTTTTGGGAACTAAAAACAGGTTTAACTGCTCTCTTGGAGCCAAAATGTATATTAAAGTGCCCATTTGAGCCAAAATGTGTATTAAAGTTCCCTTTTGGAGCCAAAATGTGTGCTAAAGTGTCCTTCTGGGAGCTAAAACCTGGTTAAATTGCTCTCTTGCAGCCAGATGTATGCTAATGTGCCCTTTTGGGACCTAAACAACTTGTAAAAGGGCATTTTGGAACCAAAATGTGTGCTAAAGTGTCCCATTTGGGAGCTAAAAACTGGTTTAATTGCTCTCTTAGAGACAAAATGTGTGCTTAAGAACCCTTTTGAAGCCAAAATGTGTGCTATAGTGCCCTCTTGGAACCAATAGGTGTGCTAAAGTGCCCTTTTTGGAGCTAAAAACTGGTTAAATTGCTCTTGTGCAGCCAGATGTATGTTAAAGTGCCCTCTTGGGAGCTAAAACATGCGTTAAAGTGCCTGGTTGGGAGTTACCCTTTAGTAATAGTAATGAAACTATATCTGCCCACAAAGAGTCTCTCTACCTTATCTTTACATCACCTATAAAACCAGAATATGTCCAGAAATAAGGATGCTGCCAGGTCCTGCTACGAGTTTCTATGCCAATGAGGCTCATTCTTTTTTAGGTTTTTCTTAGATGTCCCCCATCAACGCTGAAGGACCGAGGAGTTGTCCAATCATTCCACACGTCTTTCAGACGACGCTGGTGGACCAACCAGGACGTAATGGGGCTGAGTTATTGAAAGGAAGAAATCACATAAAACGGACAGATGACTGGTCATCAAAGTGCGCCAGAAGATAAAGGGGAACATAAAATACATTTTGTGGATTGTAGGATTGTGTGTGTGTGTGTGTGTGGACATGGATGCATGTTGCATGCATATTTACGGCCATCAGTGTAATCATACAGCTGACGGGTGATAAACTCTCGGTGTTAACGCTCAGATCTTCATCGGCCCTCGATGGGAAGATTAGATTTACAGCAGAGGTCGAAAATACAATATTAAAAAAAAGTCCTGTACCAGTTTCACAACAGCAGTGATATTAACGCTCTATTGCATTCCATCCAGATTACGCCGTATAGGGCTCTTTCTGATTCTTTTTGGCCCAGAATGAAGTGAAATATTCAGGTTTGCTGCAACAAACGTGTCCCAGAGGTTCATGGGAGAAAAAAAACACATTTACATATGTAGTCCATCAAAGGAAAAGACTTGTTTCTTACAGTAAAACATGGATTTTATATCTCTGCTTTTTCGTCATATGGGCCAAAGTGATTGTTCCCATATGGTAACGCTATGCAGTGAGGGGCTAAAAGTGGACGGTAGTTTTTTAAAGTAAAATAAGTGTCTGGATTGCAATAAAAGTTGAGGAGAAATCCACAAATGAAGGTTGTTTAAGTGGAGAGAAATCTTAGGATTTCTGATCATCCACAACTTCCAACACCATGACGCATCAGCCATTTAAAATAACTTCTCAACTTTGTGATTCAGGGAGTTCCTCGCTGATTGCAGCTTTAGGTCCATTTGCATGTTGTGCTGCTTTTGTCCTGAGTACTGACTGAGAATGTCAGCCTTGATTTTATTTTTTTAACTACTACTCGGTTATTTATTAAAATAAACACCTACACCTGGTGTAATTGGAACCCAAGCTTTTATTTGGTATTTTACAGTATGAAGCAGTCTTACAATGACCAAATCTGTGTATTTCTCCACATGCATGGACTATTTTCAACTTCTACACGAATACATGAAAAGATGTGTGTAACACTAATTACGATAATTAAACTTATGGATGTGTCACAAACTCACAAAGCTAAACACAGCAGCGACAGCATAATACATGACAGCGTCCACCCAGAGGAATCTGTTGATTTTACTGTGAGAAAGAGGAAGCGTTGGCACAGCCGTGTCCTTCAGGCACGTCCTTCCTAATACAATGACAAGAAAAAGAAAAAACATGTTTTTGCAGATTAAGTGGCTGTTAATCATAAAAGGAGGTGTGTTTAAACCCTAATTATTCAACTTTATATTCAAATGTGGTTAGAAATTCAACAATGAACCATGAATGGACAGGAGGTGGGTCCATGTGGATCCATGCAGTCACTGTGACAACAGTTTCACCCTTTTCACTGACATTATTCAGTTTTAATTAAACACATTGAAATGTGAAAAGTTGAGAACACGGTGGTGTCATGTTGCTAAATTGGTTAAATCTACAATGGGTCTCATTCTCATCTATTTAAGTAAAAACTGAGATGAAGTCCTAAATATTAAGTGAAAAAATCTAGAAATCTCTTGTATTTGATGAGGTATGAATACTTTGGGGCTTAAGTGTAGGTACGTTTGTGCATGTTCCTGTGTGCATGTGGCTACTGAATAGCCTAAATAAAACTAAATTAAAGAATTAGTGTGTGAGTTCACAGTGTTTTTCTCCACACAATTACTATAAATGCACATCTGCAAGATGTTTTTTTCAAATCAAATCCCAATATGAATAAAGGAAGTGTAGCGTCTACCTCAGAATAAACCAAAAAGAACCAAAAACTTCCTGTCAGCTCTTGAATCATCCACTCACAGTGGTAATAAACAATCTTTACTTTATTTGTTGGCTTTTTAACAAAGAAAACAAAATAAAACTGCCCTTACCCTCCAGATCCAAATCTGTGTCTAAGTATTTACACTGCAGAAGTGAGAGAACATGGAAAGCTAGCTACTATACTATACTATTATACTATACTAGCTAGTATAAGATAGCTACTATACTATACTATTATACTATACTAGCTAGTATAAGCTAGCTACTATTCTATACTATTATACTATACTAGCTAGTATAAGATAGCTACTATACTATACGATTACACTATACTAGCTAGTATAAGATAGCTACTATACTATCCTATTACACTATACTAGCTAGTATAAGATAGCTACTATACTATACTATTACACTATACTAGCTAGTATAAGATAGCTACTATACTATCCTATTACACTATACTAGCTAGTATAAGATAGCTACTATACTATACTATTACACTATACTAGCTAGTATAAGCTAGCTACTATTCTATACTATTATACTATACTAGCTAGTATAAGATAGCTACTATACTATACTATTACACTGTAGCGGTAGCTATTCATGGACATAATTCCCCCTATCCGTTCCGTTGAGTGGGCTCTCGGTTACGTTGTTGAACAGCACATCACACGTTAAGCCCCTACGGTCATACGATGGCCCATACCGGGTGATGGATTCGGGGGACAAGCATTTCCTATTGGATATCGGCGGCAGGCCGGAACGAGTGTCTATCGACCGCTTGAAGCCGGCTCATTTGGACATTGACACTACAGTTGGGCTAGCGTTGCCCCCGCGCCGCGGCCGGCCGCCGGGTTCGGTTCTCAATCCTCGGGCACCGGAGTTCGCCCCGGCCCTATCCCCTCAACCTCCGGCTCCTACTGCTCCACCACAGCGTACTCGGGGTGGTCGGGCCATCCGCCCGCCTGGCACATTGTCGGACTATGTGCTAGGGTGAATTCTGGGGGGGCCTGTGTAGCGGTAGCTATTCATGGACATAATTCCCCCTATCCGTTCCGTTGAGTGGGCTCTCGGTTACGTTGTTGAACAGCACATCACACGTTAAGCCCCTCCCCCGAGAGCACGGTCTCGGCGGGCAGTTTGTTTTTGAGTTCTAATTCAATAAAACCCGTCTATGCGTTGCATGGCGGTTAAACACGCAGAAGTGGTCTTTTCATTGAAATACACACTTCTACAACACTATACTAGCTAGTATAAGATAGCTACTATACTATACTATTATACTATACTAGCTAGTATAAGATAGCTACTATACTATCCTATTACACTATACTAGCTAGTATAAGATAGCTACTATACTATACTATTATACTATACTAGCTAGTATAAGCTAGCTACTATTCTATACTATTATACTATACTAGCTAGTATAAGATAGCTACTATACTATACTATTATACTATACTAGCTAGTATAAGCTAGCTACTATTCTATACTATTATACTATACTAGCTAGTATAAGATAGCTACTATACTATACTATTATACTATACTAGCTAGTATAAGATAGCTACTATACTATCCTATTACACTATACTAGCTAGTATAAGATAGCTACTATACTATACTATTATACTATACTAGCTAGTATAAGCTAGCTACTATTCTATACTATTATACTATACTAGCTAGTATAAGATAGCTACTATACTATACTATTATACTATACTAGCTAGTATAAGCTAGCTACTATTCTATACTATTATACTATACTAGCTAGTATAAGATAGCTACTATACTATACTATTATACTATACTAGCTAGTATAAGATAGCTACTATACTATCCTATTACACTATACTAGCTAGTATAAGATAGCTACTATACTATACTATTATACTATACTAGCTAGTATAAGCTAGCTACTATTCTATACTATTATACTATACTAGCTAGTATAAGATAGCTACTATACTATCCTATTACACTATACTAGCTAGTATAAGATAGCTACTATACTATCCTATTACACTATACTAGCTAGTATAAGATAGCTACTATACTATACTATTATACTATACTAGCTAGTATAAGCTAGCTACTATTCTATACTATTATACTATACTAGCTAGTATAAGATAGCTACTATACTATACGATTACACTATACTAGCTAGTATAAGATAGCTACTATACTATCCTATTACACTATACTAGCTAGTATAAGATAGCTACTATACTATACGATTACACTATACTAGCTAGTATAAGATAGCTACTATACTATACGATTACACTATACTAGCTAGTATAAGATAGCTACTATACTGTACTGTTCAACTATAATATACTTGCAAGTACTAGCTAGCTACTAGACTATACTACTATATTAAACCATACTATACTACTATAATATACTGTACGTATAGTACAGTATACTTGTTGGCTCTTTAACAAAAAGAACAAAAAAACTCCCTTTACCCTCCAGATCCAAATCTGTGTCTGAGTATAGTTCACGCTGAAGAAGTGAGAGAACATGGAAAGCTAGCTACTATACTATACTATTATACTATACTAGCCAGTATAAGATAGCTACTTTACTATAATATACTCTACAACTATACTATACTTGCAAGTATTGGCTAGCTACTAGACTATACTACTATATTACATGCACTATACTACTATATTATACTGTACTATACCACTTGTTGGCTCTTTAACAAAAAGAACAAATAAAAACTCCCCTTACCCTCCAGAGCCAAATCTGTGTGAGTGCCTAAGTATAGTTCACGCTGCTAAAAAAGAAAAAGAAGTGAGAGAACATGGAGAATAAACAGTGAGCGACTTGATGAAACCAAGATAGAAGGTAATGAGAGGAGGGATTTCATTAAATCCACGGCATTTTTCACCCAAATGTGGAGGGAGAACTGTTCCGTTCTTATCATCTAATAACATCAACAGAGCTTTTTTGGAGGCTTCAGGCTGATTGGCTGCATTTTCTCCTCTGTTTCTAACCACTTGACACTTTGCACCTCGGACGGCGATAAGAGGAAAACAATTACAATTCATGTGCTTTCTCTAAAGATGCGCACACACACACACACACACACACACACAAGCAGATTCTGCAATTTCCTATGCACAAATTTAAAGCTCAATCAAAGGCGTGTGAGTTATGAGCCGGGTGGTTTCCCTGTTTTGGATTTATGGATTGTTTGCGTTTTGATAAGAGGGGAAAATTAGAAAGGAAAGGTGTGTGTGTGTGTGTGTGTGTGTGTTTGTGTGTGTGTGTGTGTGTGTGTGTGTGTGTGCATGTGTTTTTGTGTTTTGCAGCAATGCTGTAGCGGGGGGCAGAGCAGAGTGACAATGAAGGGGAGAAAAAGAGAACATGATTGAGTGGGACATTTTGTCAGTCCGAGACGTGAGCTGGAGCCCGGAGTGTGTGTGCGCGTGTGTGTGTGCGCGTGTGCATGTACGTGTGTGTGTGTATATTGTCTCTATATTCGTGTCTATACCAACGTCTGAGCCACCTTCACCTCTTTTCTTAACGTTCTAATGCAGACGCTGCTTTAACCAGAGCTGCTGACGTTTGTTAAAGCAGCTCATTACCAGACTGACAAGTTAATTTAGCTTAAGCTGACATATGTTATTTTAATAATATGGTTAGAATAAAATGAAATTACATTTTACATATATACTACATACAATACTCACTAGTGCTAGCTAGCTATGAGCGTATACAACTATACTATACTTGTGTAGCTACTAGGCTATATATCTACACCAGCTGGTGTTTGATAGCTACTATAATATACTACTATATTATACTGTACTATACCAATATAATATACTTGCAAGTGTTAGCTAGCTACTAGACTATACTAGTGTATTTTGCTGTACTATATTACTATACTATACTTGCAAATGTGTTTCATAGACTGATTCCTCCAATATTTTCATGTTTCATAGTCCACAAACACTGCAAAACCACATCAATTCTGCAAAAACCAAACCAGACACACACATGAAACGCTGCTGAAGATTTTACCTTTTGATTAACTATATTTTCCTGCCATTTAGATGTTTTTTGTAAACGTTTTTTGTGTCTCTAAACTCTGACTTTTTGCCTGCAGGCAATGTCTCGGTAGAGAAAAAATGTCTTGGTAGAATTTTAATGTTATTCAGCTTCCTGAGCACAAAACAATAAATTCAGGTGTTTTTCAGCAGGTCTTTAGGAAGTGCATGTGACTTTTAATTGTTGTGTTAGTTTCTTGCTTTCAGGAAGTTGAATGGGACCCTAAAAACATTAAATGACATTTCAACATTATTACCAAAACCAATATTACTTGAATTCCTGGTGTTTCTTCACTGGAAGCTGAGTAATTCCTGCAGTGTCTACCGAGACAATGCCTGCAGGCGAAAAGTCAGAGTTTACAGAGTCAAAACTTTTACAAAATACATCTTAAACGGCAGAAAACCTTAGTAAGCCAGAAGTGTGAGGTCCCACTTGGGGAAAAAAACCCTAAATACAAAAGATTGTCGAGACTGTTTTTTTCTTTTAAGCTAGAGTCAAAGATTCATTTGTGACTCTTTTGTGTGTGTTTTATGCTGAGTATTACATACAAAGTATGTGATTTACAACTCGTTCATGCTTGTTGTAAAAGTAAAAGTGACTTGTGTATAATTGTTTCCTCGCTAAAGACGTCACAACGTGTTTCTGCTTAAATTGACTTCAGACATTTTTGCTGAACAACCATGTGTTAGTTAGACCCAGTCCATGTGAACCCCTGCAAAGCACCAAAAGCATTTAAATGGTAAAATTAGTGAATGGGGGGGGGCAGCTTTTACGCCCACAGTGACGATGTTAGAACATGTCTTCAGCATCGTTGTGCTCGCTTATCTCGTCGAGTTTCAAAAGCAAAGTGGACACGAACCAGTGGTTACTCCAGTGGTTCTCAAATAGTGGGGAGCGTTAGACCGTGGGAAACATGCTTTTTTATTTTTATTTTTATTTTACTGTCCTAGAATGAACCTTCACTCCATTAGGGGGCAGCAGAGTGTTCACAGGGAGCGTACAGCACAGAGTTTGAGTATGAAGTGTAGACACCAAGTGACACCATGAAAACATATTTAACAGGGATGAGAAGACAGGCGGAGAGAGACGGAGATAAAGAGACAAACGAAAGTCTCCCAAAGCTAAGACGAGGAAATATGACGAAGTGTCTGTAGCGCTTGGTTCACTGTGAAAGACCGGTGTGTTACTGAGTCTGAAATGTTGGAGACAAAGACATTAAAGACATTACACCACAATGAGGATTTTTTTTCCTCTGAACTGTGCCTCTCAGGCACCAGAATCAAAAGGATTACGGTATGGAAAGGATCAGGGGCTTTTTGTCGATGACAAATTAAACCTCAAACATGTCGGATGTCGATGAAACAAACTTTCCCCCTGAAAAAAAAAACGGCTGGTCTATAACTGCCTACATTCTCCCAAAGTCAACGCGTGGCTCTGATTTTTATTCCTGCAGCTCTGCAGCCTGGAGAATTCACCATGGATTCTGAGTCTGATGTGTTAATCTGGGTATGAACAGAACCTGGAACGAAAGCCACGTTCATGGATTATCTGACACAAAAACAGCAGTCTTCTTTGGTATTTACCAATCCCCCAAAAAATATGTTTTTATATATTGTGTTTTAGCTGCCAGACGTTTCACTTCCTTTTTGCTGTTTGTACCTGTGATTTGGTGTAGCCAGCAGTGGATTTATGCAAACTTATTTGCTGCAAACTTTTTCAGGGGTCAGAGAAGGTATGTATTCATGTAGAAATTTTGTGAATTGTGCAATTTTGTGGCACAAAATGTCTAATCGTGTAATGGAAGAAAGAGAGAATGATAAATCCCCTAAAAGATTTTTTTTTTTTAACTTGAAATTTTATGACTTCTCCTAGATTGGCCCCAAGAGTGGAAAAAGTGAAATTTCGTTTAGGGGATTTTTTGTGGCTTTTTAATGAGTTCATCAATATCTATACAGTTGAACTGTTGATTATCTTATTATCTCAGAGCATGTTTATCTGTACATGTCGTCACATGTTAAACGTGTGTTGTTGGACGTTCTTTGTAAAATGGACATCATTTCCTGAAATCCAACGTTTCCTACTCACTGCCTTTGTCTCTTCATCGCTGAGCATTTGTTTGCATCTGCTCTCCTCAGATTCCTCTATATCTCATATCTCTACTTTTTTTTGTTATGTTCCTGGTTACCAAGTGGGCACAGTATGAGACGTGTTTCTTTGTCTCCTGCAGCAATATGTTTGTCAGATTAGAGAAACAGGTGGAGAAAGACGCCTGCAAACCTGCATACAGGCTATCATACATGCATCTGAAAATAAGTCTGTGCAAACAGAGACAATAATTCACATTTACAGAACTATAAGAGATGTCAGAACAAAAGTGTTTCTTGGCTGTGAGATTACATTTGATCATAGAGTTCTCATGTCTCGTCATTGAATGTTGATGCACTTAAATAGATAGAATCATATCTGTAGTCCAAGTATAGAATCCTCCACAGGTGTCCCACAGGGATCTATCCTGGGCCCAGAACTATTCACATTATGATCAATGACCCCTAGTCTGTAGGTCCTAACACCAACAGCCAAATGTTTGCAGATAGCATTCAATAATAATAATAATAATAATCATAATAAGAATATAAAAATACTAAGTACTTGATACCAGATAGTGTAACTATCTTTAAAAGGTTATTATTATTTTTTTGAATATATACTATCAACTACTTTTATATTCTAGGTGGAATAAATGTTTAAAATTTACCATTTCTTCATTATTTTCACCATTTTACATTTTCTGTCATAAAATCTGCAAAAAAAAAAATGGTCTAAATGGAAAAAAATAAATGACAAGAAACCAACATGAACATAAAATGTACATTTTGAAAGACCTGATGAATTCCTCTTAAATATATATATATATATATATATATAGATGATTCATACCTCTATCAAATACAAAGGATTTTTTTTCGATTTTTTCATTTAAAAATGAGTATTTCACCTCAGTTTTTCTTAAATAGGACACAAAGAAAATCTCCAACTATAAAGTGTATATATATATATATAAAGACAGATTTCCCAGCATGCCCTGCCACTATATCATAGTCATTGTCGATGTGATTTTTGGTTTTCACTCCAACGAAACACAAATCAATTATGGCTTCAGACTTTCTTTGTGTCCTATTGAAGTGAAATACTAATTTGTAAGTGAAAAAATAAATACATCTCTTGTATTTGACAGGGTGTGAATAATCGTATGAGTACGTTCACTCTATTGCAGCGTCTCTGTGGTACAGGCGGAGACCTGGAGGTGAACAGGGGACTCGTGGAGGTGATGGATGTGTGCAGCCAGGATGGTGGAGTCCATTATGACGCCGACGGAGGAGTTGACATGATGACCGCTGTCGAGTGTTTTAACGTGATGGCTGCCCACAGCAGCAAAGAGAGGACCCCACACAGGACTCCACCGTTTGTGATGAGACTCACAGTGAAGGTGGGAAAAACAATGAAACACCAAAAGAATGAAACCAACAAGAGTAAAATTCAGCATTTCAATAAACAAAGTATGTACATTTAAAGGCTTTTTTAGGTAAATGCATTTAATTAGGTGAAAGCTATGTCCTAAACTAGTATTCCATTAAATCAACCCAAGTTATATAGTGGGAATTTAAACATTTTACTTCATGTTTGAAACAACATGTTATGCTCTAAAACATAATTATACTATCATAAAATAATAATTATAATAATAATAATAATAATAATATAATTATACTATCATAAAATAATAATTATAATACTATAATTATACTATCATAAAATAATAATAATATAATTATTCTATCATAAAATAATAATAATAATAATATAATTATTCTATCATAAAATAATAATAATAATAATAATAATAATAATTTTTAATTATTTTAAATCTCAAACAAATTTAAGTATTTTCAACAGATTTTACCACAAATTTTACAACCATTTTTAAGCAGAAATGCTCTTTTTTAAATATATGAAATAAATATATTTATTTGTAATTTAATACAGCAAAACTCACTGTGTTTTATTAAAACAGAAATGTATAATATCTAAAAAAGTTTTTTTCTACCCAAATACACATCATGATGAAAATGCATTTTCTGCCAGTGGAATAAAATAATTCTACTCAATATTTGTCTAATTGCAAAGATTTCTGTTTTTGCTGTGCAGTCTTTAAAAAGAAAAAAAAACCTAAAAACTAAATATCACAATTGAATATGTACAGACTTTAAAAAGCTTGGTTCATAAGAGGTGAAAGCAGATTTCAGTCTGCACGTTTTATACCTGAAAAACAAGTGTAAATGTCTCGAATGACGCTTTTATAATGATTCATATTCTATTTTATTCTAACGCTTTCTGCAGCCTTATGAATATCTTTGTGAGTCTAATCCTATGTTTTCTGCTTTTAGCTTGAATCTTTAACATCTGCTCGGGGGGCGTCAGGTGAAACACGGCGCGTTTACAGTAGTTTTTATTAACGTGCACTGTTCCTGTTAAATAAACCAACAAATAAATAAGTAAACACACACACACACACACACACACACAAGTTCAACATCCAGGCAACGCGACGCATCCGATGCCTGCAAATGTAAAAAAATATGTGCAGGGCGACCAGATGGACGCTTCATCACCTTCATGTCGTCCATTAGCGAAAAAGTGAAGTTTGTTTTGCTCAGAATTAGCGATGGACACGAAGCGAAAACACGTAAAACAGACTTTAATATCTGACTCCATGAGGAGAAACCATCAGCGTCCACCACACAATCCATCGTTTATTTATCCTTTTAGGGCCGATTCAAGGACTTTACGTCACCTTTTCCACAACGAGGGATTCCATCGACTATAAATATGAGGAAAAATGTGTTTATTTAAGACGAAAACAGGAATAAAACTGGTGACGTATATTTGTGTAATAAACAACAAAAGGACTTTTTAATGACTAAAAACCAACATGAACACACAATGTACATTTACAGACCTGATGAATGCTTCTTAAAACCTGTATTTTAAAGCTCTTGACTTTCCAAACATGATTTATCACTAATAGAAAATGGCGTAAAACTATACAGAGATGATAGAGAAGACTGTTGGTTCTTAAAAACACAGATTTAAATAAAACTCCAGGAGAAGTGGACAATATGTGAGTTTTAAACTTTACCTTATTGTAAATGTCATTCTAACACGACCTGAAATTAATATGGAAAAAGCGTCTGCGAACGACTCGGAGGCGAATTCATCAAATGTCAGAGTCTATCGGACTAAATAAAATTACGCTAAACCCTCATTACATGAGCTGTCATGCATACATTACACAAGACATTAACCTGCTTTGAAATCAATGCAAAAAAAAAACACAAGTACGTCCTTTAAATTCTGAGCAGACCACATTTGCATTTCACTTTATTTGACTGGGAGACAGTACAGTGTCATTTCCAGGTATGTGACGGGAGGACTTAATCTTAAAACAACATTTTAATGCATGTTGAAGTGTCTCTTGTGGTTATAATGAGACGCCTTTTCTTTCACACTCGCTATGACCGCGGCAGGAAACTGTCTCCCTCTGCATTTACAGTGATGAGAACGTAATGAGAAAAAACATTGTGGACGTCAGACTGGAGTTCAGAGCAGCGTCAGTCAGTGTTTTTTCTCTTGTTGTTTAAGACCCAGTGAAAACCAGAATGAGACGTGTGACTCTCTGCCCACATTAAACATGTTTCTAGCACGGCCTTCATTCACCTACACAACATAGCAAAGGTCAAAGGTCAGACACCTGTCAGCCTTTAGAGCCTTTGGAGCCAGACAACAATCCCACGTTCCACAAATGACCTCAACCAGCCAGTACCGTAAAGTCTCTAATATAGAGCCAGGCCATAATTAGAGACAGGCCTTTATTTCTATAATGATATAAACAGCCTACAGTAGAACGATGATAAAATAGGAGGTTCATTTATTGAAAAAGTACAGTTACCATAACATTATGGGATGTATGATTTATTGTTCAGGCTGAGGTTCAGTTTAGAGATATTGTAGTAAAGTCATTGCAAACATGGTGCAACTGCTGCATAATTTACATTGTGTGATGAAGCTAATACAACTGAGGGATAGTGATAGTAAAATTACAAAAAACAAATAGCACCCAATAATATTACTCTTTATTGTGTAAATTATTGCTTAGAAAAAAAATGTTATGAATGTTTTTTTCATTTCTTTTATTACTTGAAATGATCTAAATAATAGATAGATATTAAAAATATACAGATTAAGAGAAAAGTTTTAAACAACAACATGGCCTCAGGATAGTTTCATGCTACGTAAGTAAATTATTTATTATTATTATTATTATTATTATTATTATTATTATTATTATTATTATTATATGCTGAAATTTTTCCAAAGTTCTGAATACAAAACATTCTTTGGTTGATCGTTTGAGAAAAATGTCCATTAGTGAAAAAGGACTGGTCATGTGACCTCATACATTGTATATCCTTCAAAATAAAAGCCCCCTTTGCACATCTAACTAGATTAATGTCAGAGGTTATTTTAGAAAAACCGTAATTGTTTCCGTATGAACTCCACACTGTAACAGACCATAAAGACTTCTGCAGGATTTTCATTCCGTTCTTGCGTTGACTCACTTTTTGCTTTATTAATTATTGATCCAAATGAACACACAGGCGATAATTCAGTGCACACACACACACACGCAGCGTGATGAGTGACTGATTACAGCTCTAATCAGCAGACGAGCTGCAGCTGCTTCCCTGGTTTTTAGGGGCAGGTCGACAGATGTTGATGGAGCGACAGGTTTTTGGGCTTTGACTCCATCCATTCGTCTCTCCTGTTCTTTTGTCCTCTGTCTCCCTCTCCGCTGATTTCCTCCCTGCACTCGCCTCCGTCAATCCATCATCTCTGCACGTCACATGATCACGGCGTGAAATGTGTTCCCATCGATGCCTTTAATCTAAATGCAGGAAAACGCAGTAATGATAATGAATTAATGATAATATAAACATTTTAAGTTGTCTCCTAAAGGTCCAGTAACTTCTTCATGGCCACAGCAGAGAAATAATGCAAGTTTTTCCTTGTACAATGTGATAAATGTAAGAGTCATTTTTAGAAGTCAATTCATTGGTTTATGTCAGTGCTTCTCAATTATGTTCTGGTGCCCTCCCCTAGTACCTCTGCATAACACTGTGTCCTTATTAACGTATAAGAGAATAAAAAAGAAAGAAATATGGACCAACTTCCAACAAAGAATAGCTTTATTAACTAACAGAAAAGATTTAAAGTGCATCTGAAATTAAAAAATAAAATTAAATCCTTAATTAAACATTTTTGACTGACCATGTCAAACCATATGATACTGAAAAATAAAACTACATAAATGGTCTTATCAGTGATTGTGGTGTAATGTCTTTAATGTCTTTGTCTCCAACATTTCAGACTCAGTAACACACCGGTCTTTCACAGTGAACCAAGTGCTACACTTCATACTCATTCTCTGTGCTGTATGCTCCCTGTGAACACTCTGCTGCCCCCTAATGGAGTGGAGGTGCAATTGCACTTTATTCTAGGACAGTAAAAAATAAAATAAAAAAGCATGTTTTCCCTTGATGGAGCCTTGCGCCCCCCTCCAGGAGGATATTCTAGAACCACTGGTTTAAGTGGTTTTGTGCAACTGAGATGCGTTTAAAGAGAAATGAGTTTGATTCTCCTGAAGAGAAACCGTCTACTTTGCCGCCGGTTTCGATGGGACAAGGTCGAAAGTTGTTCGACGTTGTAAAAATCGTTGCAGCGATATGACTTTTAGATCGCTGTTGTTTATGCAAAAACGTTTTAAAAGTAAAGTGTGTTGTAAAATTTAACTTCTGTGCTTTCTGTTTATAGTCCATGCACCTTTACGCGGAGCTGCAGCCTATGAGTCTGTGTTATTTTGTCGCCTCGTGTTTTTATCGCTAATGTTCTCACGTACTAAAACTGTGTTTTCGATGGTCAAACAGGTGCAAAAAAAGGAGTTGTAAAGACACCACTTCAGAAATAACTGAGCTCTGCTGTTTTCATGCAGCTCTGTTCAGTCGTGCTACTTTCTGTGCCTCTACAATTGCACAAAATTGTATGGGATGGGCTAGTGTTTTAATCAGATTTATTATTTATTAATATTTTAAATGTTTCTCATGGAATGCATGTTAATGACTGTGTTCTGTTCTCTCTTCTTCATTGAGAAGGCACAGTATTCTGCTTCTCTGCTGCTTTAAAGGTCCCATATCATGCATTTTCTGGGTCTTATTTGAAATTTTGTGATCCCTTGATCAGTGTTTAATTGTGTTGCTGCGGAACGATTTTACTTTTTATTTTAAACGGGTTGTTTTTTGCAACGTGGTGCATGTGTGGTCAGGTTTCTGTCCTATTTTATTAGTGGTTTATTGCTGACAGCCATGAGAAAACTGCATAAAAATCACCACACTGGTTTCCACATATGGACCAATTAACATATACAATAGAAATCAGCTGTAGGGGAAATCTGACATGTACAGTACAAGCAACCACATGCACAACTATGGGCACTTTGGAGCATAATTACCCAAACCTGTCTTTAGGGGAGACCTGCACCCGATGCCACGTTCCTGTTGCTGCTGTTTTCCTGCCAACGTAACACAACAAATCCATGTGAACATGCGTGGGAGACTATGAATGAATTCATGAAGGCGTGGGCGTGGATGCATGCATTCAGCCCCGGTACGTGCAACAGCTCGCATGCATCCACGCGGCAGATTTATGGCTTTTTATCATACAAATGAATGCAGAGTGTAGGTAGATAGAACACCCTAATGATGCTCACTTAAATGAACACTTTTCCTTTGACATAATTGCAGTAATATATGTGCACTGGTCTGATTTTAATCGCATTAAGACTGGGAAACGCGCACATTTAACAGGTTAATGTTACGTTATCCTGATCAGAGATGACTCTCACAGCTGCACGCAGGAGATATTTACATTAACAAAAGCCGTACGGGTTTTCCTTCTGTTTGCAGCGTTCAGGTTCATGATGCATGTGGAGCGTTTCTTAAGTGTAATTATACACAGCTCCAACAAAGCGGGGAGCCTTGATTAAATCTGGGGGAAGCAGCACAATGCTTTCACACAGTACGTATTTAATTCTAACCTGAGCAGCAGTGTCTCAGCTTGTGAAGCACAGGTGTCAAACATGCGAAATGAGCTGCACCAATTAATCAATTAATCAATTGATTTGACATTTTATCACATTTAAACATATGCAGTTGATGCAAAAATGCAAACAAACTGTCCATTTATGAAGCAAATCAGTCATTGTTAAAAATCGAATTACCAACTAGAGCTGCAATGATTAGTTGATTAATCGATTAATCACCAACTATATGTTTGGGTTGTAGACTATGAGTCTTCACAAAAATTTCATTTCAGGTCGAATCTTCAGCTTTGGGAACCCTTACGAAAATTAACCATGGCTTTACCATGGGAAATACCGTGGTTTTACCATGGTTTTTTGGGTAACCATGGTTAACCATGGTTTTTTTGTGGTAACCATGGTTATACTATGGTTTTTATGTAGTAACCATGGTTCTACCATGGTTTTTGGATACCATAGTATTACTATGGTTGGTTCATGGTACTTCCAAAAACCATGGTAGAACCATGGTTACTACATAAAAACCATAGTATAACCATGGTTACCACAAAAAAACCATGGTAAACCATGACCCAAAAAACCATGGTAAAACCACGGTATTTCCCATGGTAAAACCATGGTTAATTTTCGTAAGGGAAACAGTAAAATCGTCATTTTTACACCATTTCGCTAACTGATAGATTAAGACAATAATAGATAATGTTCCATCCACTACCTGTTTCATACCAGAAATGTTGTTTTCAGGGCTCAATGGATAAAATATTGTAAATATTGTTTTTTGTATTTTAATTAAGAAATATTTTGATTTTAAATGCAACAAAACTGAATGAATATGGAATAGCTGAGACTTATTATTATTGCCCCTGATTTGTAAATTGAATGTGTTTGGTGTCAATTGTACTATTTATAATGATTAATTTAAAAAAAAAAGGTATTAGAAATATGCCCCCCCCCTGTTTTTTATTTCCCATTTTGGACCCTTTAGCGGCCAGATTCTGGCCCCTGGACCACGTGTTTGACACCCTGCTTTATCTCTAGTATTTTTCCTCTTTTTATCATGATGAAGCCCAAAGTTAAAACTTCTTTCACAGTAGTTCACTGACCTCCAACGTTTCGTCCCTTTGCAGAAGTCTCGGTATTAGTACACTGTGTGTTAGTGTTTGTGCAAACACATTCATGAGTAAACCGCGCACACAAACCAGTCTCTACAGCCGGAATAAATACGTTATTTGACAGAAGGATCACGATCGCGGCCGCGGGGAGACGGTAACAGATGAACGGAGTAGTAATTAATTTCTGCTTCCCGCCTCCTCCTCCTCTATCTCGCCATCGCTCCTCAGGTAGTTCTCCTCCTCGGTTTCATTACGATCGGCCGTTCTCATCCCGCCACCTCTCCCCGACCCAGAGGCCCTCCTTATGCGGCTCAACTCGGAGATCATAACTGCCTTAATTGAAACCGTCATCGCCCTAATTGCTTTAATTAATCACTTTTCCTGCGGTAGAGCCTTCGCGGGGCTGTGTAATAGGTGCTGACATTGGCCGCTCGCTGAGGGCGGCGCAGGATAAATACGGTTGCTTTAGCAACGACAGGAAAGGATGGAAACAGAGGACAAAAAGTGCATTTGAATCGGATGATTTGCAGGGCTCATCTGAGTGAATTATAACAGTTTTTATTTGCACATATGAGCCTCCTTGTGTTTAAAACACTGAACATGTTAATTTACCGTTAGATAAGTCAAAGGTTCATATTTACAGTTTAAGGCATATGAAGCATTTTTCAAACATGGAACACATGCCTTGATTGAAGCGTTCATTGATGGCAGCTGCTTCAGGAATATGGGTGAGTGTTAAAGTCAAGTTAGTCTAATTTGCAGAAGTTATAATTTATAAAATAGAGTATTCTGCATATTAATAAATATGTATAAACAAATATAAAGAAAAAAATAAAGTTTTAGGGTCTGTAGTCCAGTGAAAATTCACCACATCTCAGGTTTTAAAAAGTCAAAACTGGATGTTGATCAGTTACGTTCAATAAATAACAGGCAAAGTGATGAAAAACTGACATTAGTTTGATTTAACTTTAGAGTTTTCACCATGAAATGAAAGGACAGTTTAACTCTCAGCAGGTGTTGAAAAGATGATTGTTATTGGGTAAAGAGTATGACATATCTCCAACGATATGCTAAACTACTAAAATGCAGCATCATGAACATCAATCTGTACGCTGATGATATCCTGTTATAATTCACCTTCAAACCTGACGAGCTACAGACATTTTCTGTACTGAACAACTGTTTACATGTAATTCAGGAACTGGATGAAATAATGTGTCATCACCTCATTGAGAACTTGTAAACCCAGGTTTCAAAAAAATGTTGAGGATGTTGGAGACGAGTTACGGGTTAAACAGTTAACAGGAAAGAAGAACCTGGGAAAGTGATGCAAAGGACAGTTTAATCCAGTCTTTTAAAGGTAAAACTGTTTTATTTAGTGTTTTAACTGGTTTTAATCACTGGGTCCATTTAGGGAGGGAGGAGATTGTGTGAATCCATTAGATCTGATTGTATCACCAACTTGTTTCTTACCTTCTTGGGAAAGGATGGAAACAAAGGACAAAAAGTGTATTTGAATCTGATGATTTACAGGGCTCATCTGAGTGGGTTATAACAGTTTCTTTTGCACATATGTTTGCCCCTTGTGTTTAAAACACTGAACACGCTAATTTAACGTTAGATAAGTCGGAAGTTCATAATTACAGTTTAAGGCATTTGGCGCATCAGGAGACTAAACGGGATTCAGGTGGAAATAACCGGAGACTTCAGCAGCCTGGGTTTACTCATCCTTCACACACCTCAACACGTTCGTATCTCTGTGTATTACATCCTCTGTATTGGCCGTTTTTTGGACTAAATATCCAACACGAGTCTTGGCTGCAACTGGAGAAAGCTCTGATGTTCTGGAGCTGTTGGAGACACGTAGCTCCACATTTCAGGCAGAGGAAATGTGCTATTTTCATAAAGGAACGAGGGCAAATGGGACGAACATTGTTCCAAAGACCCAAAAGGTAACTGTGAAATAATTAGTTTCCTCCTCGTTTGGACTCAAGTTCACATTCTCACCAGAGGGACCAAACCTAGACCTCCTCTCTTTAGAGGACGAGGTCCACTTGATTTAGCGAGAAAAATGAATGGATCTGAGTGTTGTAGGTTTAAAATGGAACGAAGCTGATGAAACCAGCTGATGTTGGTGTGAAAGCAGACCTGGACCTCCAACATGAGGAGGCCTCGTTTCGCTGGAGCCCAAATCACAAATTCTGGTTTGGTCCCTCTGGTCAGAACGTGGACTTGAGTCCAAACAACCTTTTTCATGAAATGGTGTAAAAATGTTGATTCTGCTGTTTCTCAAAGCTGAAGATTCAAATTAAAATGTCTTATTTTGTCCAGACCAACAATCCACAACCCAATAATATAGATTGTGATTAATCTACTAGTTGGCAACTAATCAATAATTCATTTGGACCCGAGTTCGAACCATTGAAGATGCACCATGGGAGGGGGGTACTAATTACTTAATTACCCGTTTAATTGAAGATAAACTTTGATGAAACGTTAATGGGACCAATTTTGGTTTGTTTGCATGTCTATGAGGCATTAAATGGATCAGAGTTAGTTTCTTTAAATATTCCACTTCGTTTGAGCAGGTGCCAAAGCTCTTAAGAACTTTGGTGGAGACCAAAAAAATAAATCTTGTCTCTTTGGACCAAATCTACATATAGCATTAAAAATAAATCAACCATGTGGTGTAACCTTGGTCCTTGAGGGCTACTGTGGGTTTTTGTTCCAACCAGCAGTAACACACCTGATTCTAATCAACCATTAGAGCTCTGATAAGGACCTTGATTTGTAGAATCAGGTGTGTTACTGCTGGTTGGAACACATACCTGGACCCACAGTAGACCTCCAGGACCAGGGTTGGTGACCCCTGCTCATTCTTTTTCATTTGACATCTCGTGATTTTCAAAAAGATCTCACAAAATGGAGACTACTGATGGAATTTTTTAATGAAAATAAACCAACATGAACACAAAATGTACATTTTGGGAGACCTGATGAATGCTTCTTGATAAAATACAACTTTGTCATCTTGTCAAATGTGATTTGTCACTGACCCGTAAACAGTTATCAGCAGAATCTCATCAGTTTTTGTCTTTTCCTTTGGTTTCGTTTATTGAGCAACTTGCTGAGTGATATTTTAAAAATAAAAAAGTAGCATCAGCCCCACAAGTGAACCGTGTCGGCTTGGTCTACTTGGTGGAGCAAGAGAAGTTATAAAACAACAAGTTATTGCAGTTTTACTATGGAAGTGAAGGTGAACTTTCGTTGCTAAACACCATCAAAGCCCAAAGTGCTTTAAAATGATCACAATGCAATACAACACACGTGATGAGTAAAGTTAACCCAAATTAAAAAAGACAGGTCTTTGGTTTTAAACACAGAGGGAGTTGTTGGATCCAAGGGGAGGATGCTGAGCAGTTCAGGGCCTTTGAAACTTATCACCAGGGTTCTTCTGGGAAACTTCTGGAACCACAAGAAAGGAAGCAGAAGATCTGAGATCCAGGTTGAATGGTCGGGATTCTGGCTGCATCTCTCTGGTTCTGTGTTCTGGTTCTGAGTTTCACTCATGCACGCACATCGTTCTCTTTAGGATAATAGTTTGGTGATCTGTGTGGACTGAGCATCGATCTCTGGCTGAGAAACACCAGCGATTGCACTCAAGTAATACGAAAAGCTGAATGAATGAATGCTTTATTTTTGGTTTGAAAACAAAATAAAATCACATTTGTGCAGCAGAAGTTATCAGACAGCAGCAGAATAGGGAACAGGCTGCAGCCCTCAGGCGTTTTTAATAAAACATCAGCACTAGTTCATCATTACCAAGCACACGATAGCTCATTGTAGCCCAATTCTAGGTTTTAAAATCTTCTTGGAAACAAACGTAGAATTACACAACTTTATTCACGGGTCTAGTCCATGCTATCATATATTTCTGACTTTGTATATCAACAGAATTTAAACATTTTTTCAATCAAAACCGGAATTGTTTTTTTTACCACTCAAAACAAGATTTCTCATGTTTTTCAATTTGAAAATGTCCAGAAATATTAAAGGTGTGTACAAATGATTTGCAGAATCATGATATCCTACTTTGTTGATTAACCTAAAAGCTCTTTCCAGCAGTTTAATTATCACATCTTGGTTCGTTGCTATGCATTTCTTCACATTTTAGAACATTTTTTCATTCTCTGTTTTTTCCTTATTTAGTAAAGAATAAAAACAGATTTTGTTTTGGTTCTAAATTTAACTTTAAAGTTTTCACTATGGAATGAAAGGACAGTTTAACTCTCAGCAGGTGTTGAAAAGATGATTAGTGTTATTGGGTAAAAAAATATGACATATCTCCAGTGATTTACTACTACTACCTTAGGAATTGATGCTACTAAAATGCAGCATCGTGAACATCAAACTGTACGCTGATGATACCCTCTTATATTTCACCTTCAAACCTGACGAGCTACAGACATTTTTTTTTCTTTTTTAATAAAGAATGAAAACAGATTCTGTTTTGGTTCTGTTTTACATGTTTTATGTGAGTCTTCCAACAAACTTTATCATCTATTATTACTCTTTCAGTTCAGTTTCAACATTAAATTCATTTTTCCCTCAGTGTTTTACCTTTTTCAACTAAACAACATGAAGTTGAAAAAGGTACTTTCACTTAGTAAGTACCATGTGTTTAACGTCATTAGTTCTATTTCTACAGTTATTTTCTAGATCGTTATGTTCCCTTAAGAACAGACTAAATCATTTTATATAAATTTAATGTCACTGTCTATAAGTTTAAACTATAAATTATGTTAGAAACAGCAGTTTTAGCAGTGATTGTTCAGTAATGTTAGACATGATGGGACAAAGGAACAGAAAATGCAGTTTATTCAAAGATCACCTGAAGCCACGTTTTAAGGTAGTCGATTCTTGCAGAATATTCCAACAGCTCTAAGTGTTTTCTTTCAGCACAAGGACATAGTTATTCTCATTTGTTTTATTCTGCTGTCGCCTCAGACGTTTTGTGACAAATCAAGGTCGTTTTTTTTCAGTTTTCTGTTTTCTTTTTGTAGTTTTATTTCAACATGAAGGCAAAATGCTTCATATCACGGCAATTAAACCCCTGAATTTCATGTTTAAACATAAACTTGTTAAAATTTAAATCCTCCTGAAACATAAATCACATACAACACTAAATAAAGTATTTTTACTGCAGTTAAACCCAATGTTCCTGTTACAGCATCAATGTATAACACCAATATCCACATCATCAATACAATAATAAAATAGTTTAATATAATATCAGTAGTAGCTGCAACTAACCACTATTTAGAGATTTATTTAGATTGGAGCTGTTTGTGGGATTATTTAATTGGCTCCTTTATAAACATTTTACTGAATAAATTTTTCATGTTCTGGAATGATCCTCAGTGATTTATAGTGTTTTATGGATGAATAATATTATAATATAATATAATTATAATAATAATCTGTTTTGGTCTTTGTTTGTAAACCACAATTCTGATGTTTTGACTCCTCTCATAGATCTTATACAACTTCTGATCTTGTTAATTTTGCAGATAACAGATCATCATAGAAATGAAACCCATTTTCTCTAAGTGATTCTACAGAGAGTGGAGAATATTCATGGCGTGTCTCTACCAACGCTCGTGATGGGGGGGTTTCCCAGGGCGTAAAGGGCAGGGCGGTCCGCGGCGGGGGAGATAAACGACGGGCGTATTTCACCGGTTTTCGCCGCCACGTCAGGGAGGGAAAACCATCCATCACTCCACCACAATGACACTTTAAATTGGTTACGTCAAATTAACCTGATGTATCATGGCGCCACGCTGGGGGGGTTCAAATTGGTTTTGTGGCAATGTTATGAGCAATGGGGCGGGCATTCATCAAGCCTGGCTTTTACTTGTCTTCAGGGAAGGTTCTGGTGGACCCCCCCCCCCCACCCCCCCAGACCTGGAAGAGTCAGGAAATCATTGAAATTATCAGGATCATGACCTGTGAATTAACACCTGCTGGTTGTTAGTGGTCGACCTTGAAGACTGATGGTTGAACATGTGTAAACCCAGAACATATTTTAGCCTTTTAAAGAAGCCTCTAAACATACTGAATCATTTATGTTGAGGTCATCGCGATTCTTTGC
Source organism: Eupleurogrammus muticus (assembly GCA_036785175.1). Classification (NCBI taxonomy): domain Eukaryota; kingdom Metazoa; phylum Chordata; class Actinopteri; order Scombriformes; family Trichiuridae; genus Eupleurogrammus; species Eupleurogrammus muticus. The sequence goes on from JAYKQN010000029.1 coordinate 1,782,183, forward strand.
TCTTCCTTTATTTCGTTGATTAGTTGCCTGTGTCTATGGCCTTATATCTCATATAACTATGAGTCCTAACTTATCAACATCTAAACCTTTCAACATCAAGGACCCTTAAACTCTCAAAAACTAGATGATGACTTGATGAGTTACGTTCAATAAAAAACAGGCAAAGAAGAACCTGGGAAAGTGAGGAAAAAGGGACAAACTGACATTAGTTTGATTTATGTGAGTTTTCACCATGGAATGAAAGGACAGTTTAACTCTCAGCGTTCTCAGGTGTTGAAAAGATGATTGATGTTATTGGCTACAAAAAATATGACATATCTCCAATGATTTGCTAAACTACTAAAATGCAGCATCGTGAACATCAATCTGTACGCTGATGATACCCTGTTATATTTCACCTTCAAACCTGACGAGCTAATGACATTTTCTGTACTGAACAACTGTTTAAATGTAATTCAGGAACTGGATGAAATAATGTGTCATCGCCTCATTGAAAACTTGTCAACCCAGGTTTTAAAAAACTGAGTGTTGGAGACGAGTTACGGGTTAAACAGTTAACAGGAAAGAAGAACCTGGGAAAGTGATGCAAAGGACAGTTTAATCCAGGTTTCAAGTTGATCCTCTTTATTTTCTATCCGGCAAGGACATTAGCACAAGATAAGGATCATCTCTGTACACCAGACACATTTTAAAGGTAAAACTGTTTTATTTAGTGTTTTTACTGGTTTTAATCACTGGGTCCATTTAGGGAGGAAGGAGATAAGGTGAATCCATTAGATCTGATCGTATCACTAACTTGTTTCTTACCTTCTTACCTCTAAGAAAAGTGCTCTGCCGACTTTTCTTCTTTCAGAATCACATTCTACAAACTACTACTACTACAAACCGTCAGGACATCCCAGCACCTTCACTGACAGAACAGGAATCTGCACCTAAACTCGTTAATTAACAAACATCTATACCAGTGACATTCATCATAAATCCACCAAACATGTCAAATCTACTTAAGATTCCGTTTTCTATTGGAATACATTCTTCCTACAGGCGCTGCACTGCTATGATAAACACGCACGTCTCTGCTCTCCTTTATACATCCAACGCCGTCATACACCATAACTAAATCTGTGTGTGTGACAGGCGCTGCACTGATGACAGATTTATTCGCCGCGCCGCAAATCCACATTTGCATAAACGAGGCGAGACTTGGCGTGAGATCCCATCCCTTTGCTCACTTTTCCTTTTTATTTATTAATTTTTTTGCGTAAATGGCGGTACACCCGGTTTTCTGCCGGCGTTTGATAAGCGAGCGCCATCGTTATGTAACACCACGTTTGGCCTGTTCTGATCAGAAATGACACCGCTCGGCATTCCCCATTCACACCTGGACCAACGGATGATAGATGATCATCGGTATATACAGTCTATGGAACTGTGACTATTATAGACTATTATGGAAACATTACTATCACAACACAAGAATGACTGAAAATTACATTATTATTATTTGCATATTGATATAAGTGATACAGAGCTAGGATTAAATAAGTATAAATTTCTTTCTACTCCTTTTTTAAAAGTGGAAAATGTTTTATTATATATATGACTTATTTTACCTGTCAGACTGACTGTGGTTGCCTAGTTCTCCAAAAATCGACCTTGTAGGAAGACATCAGCTGCTGGATCCTTCCTTTTCATGATGATTCCTGAGGTCCTAATTGTTGTTCTCAGCCTGCTCGTTATGTTATTTGGTTTTAAAGACACGTTCTTCTAATGGGGATGCGTCTTCATCCAGAATGAAGGAAAACACGAGGGCTTGTTAACCTTCATGGTTTTGCTGGGATCACTTTTGGACACTTAGTGCGCCGCCCCTGGAGAAATTAACTCAAATTCAAGAGATTCAGAAAGGTGTTAGCAGCGCATTCCCTGAGAAATAATTGCTTTTTTGTTGAGAGATTTTAATTTTGTGGCGTGAATCGTGTGTTGCACCGATCATGTCCCTAAAGCAAAAGCAAAAGAAAAAAAAAGCTGATTGTCTTTTTTTTCACTGTCAAATTAGATGGTCTATTTCAATTTTCAACACATAATGAAGTAAATGTTGTCCTGGTCCTCACTGCTGCTGTGACTAACATGTCGTTTTCATGTTGTAGAGCGATTGATGCTTTCCTGGGTCTGCAGCCTTCATTCTGTCCTGTGCATGCTGGGACGGACAAAAACTAAACTATCCATGATTTGTAGCTGGTTAAACTACAAAAGTTCTCGAAAGCAACTGGTCCAAGAACATTTTTTCTTATTTTACCATTCTCAAGAGAAGGATGATCCACCTCTGAACGGCTGAAGAAAAACAATATGACGACTTTGGATTGGCCTCATCAAGGATGCATGACTTTAACAAGGTGTTTTATGATGATTCAAGGTGGTTCATGATGATTAAAGGTGGTTAAAGGTGTTTTATGATGTTTAAAAGTGGTTTAAGGTGATACATGGAGGTTAAAGGTGGTTCATCCTCCATAACGCTCCAATGTGGCTGAATTACAACAATCCTGCAAAGATGAGTGGGACAAGATTCCTTCACAGCTGTTAAATACTTATTGACTCAAGTTATAGAAAATGCTTAATTGTTGTTGCTAAGGACCCAAACATTTATTAGGTTTAGAGGGAAATCACTTTTTTAACACGGATGTGCAGGACATATGAATTTTCTTTCTCTTTAATGATAAAACCTTCATTTTAAATGCAACTGTAGTGGTATTTATCAGTAAACATCTGTAAACTGCTGTATTTGTTCTTTGTGTTACCACTTCCATATGCAAACAGGGACGTGTCACATCTGTGTTACCATTGGTGGGACGATCTCCACACTGGACTGTGATTGGCCGACATGAGCACCACCTACTATATAAGAGGCCCAGATGGCAGCAGGAGCTCGTCGTCTTCACCTGGCCACACCTGGGCTTTTTTTGTTTGGGTTTTCTCAGTCTCGATTTAGTTTCTTAGTTTCTAGACAAGATCTTTTTTGCTTGTTATTTTGACCTCAGCCCAGACTGAATCTTTGCTGTGTGTGACAAACATGCGAAAAAAAGAAGAAGGAATCATGACTGGGGCAAACACTTCTCACACCACTGTGTGTATCCACAGAATGTGTAATTACTGAGGGGAATCTTGCAGCATCACAGGGAAACAGGACGACTTTCAAGACAGACTTGTGTCTGCAAAAAAAACACACAGATCTATCGTGAAAGGATCTGAAATGCCATGACATGCCTCGAGAAGCGTGACGCAGCAAAGAAATCCCGACATTTTTCTGCGTCAACTGTCATTCTGTGGGGTTTTTGCACGTCGAAGAGAGAGGAAGAGGGACAAAGAGACAGAATGAGGTTAACCACAACCCCCCCTTACCACCCCCCATCCATCCATCACATGCACACAAGGGAACTAGGTGACACAGGAGTATTATAGCCCAGAGTTATCAAAATGCTAATGCTTTATAATGGACAACAGCGGCCGCGCTTTTTATTATACACGCCCTGAGCTGGGAGGGGGGGGGCATCTTTGTCCAAGGCCGGGGGGGGGGCGAGGAGTGAGAGGACACGGGGAATTGAGTGATAATGCACTCCATGTTAGCTGACCTTCTGGCGGGCGGGAGCGGTCTGTCAGGAGAAATCTGGCTGCAATCGAATCCCAAAAAAAGAAAAAAGAGCGAATGTGTTGAATGAAGACATCGCTCTGCAGAAAACCTGCCGAGTGCGTGTGTGTGTGTGTGTGTGTGTGTGTGTGTGTGTGTGGGAGAGACGGGGAATTTGCGATCGTACGCATTGATTTGTGAGCCCGGAGCGAACGCACGTGCGAGCGCGCACGTTATCGGCCGCCTCCAGCTCAGGCCGCCCCCCTCCATCATGTGAAGTACCTGCCTGAGCCCTTTAACAGTGGCACATGGCGTCTGTCATGCTTTGTGCCCACAAGACAGACCCCCCCCCACCAACCCCCACATGGCCGATACGGCCCCCGTGTCTGTTCATCAGTTATTTGAAAGCAGAAAATTACTCTGGCATCAAACAAAAAAATAAGGATTTGTCAGGAAACAACGTATGGTCCTTTTGTCGCGTTTCTGGGACATCGTGTGTTCTCATGGAAAAGTGAAGGTTTTTTTTTTATATGAATATCAGGCTTGGAGCGCGTTAACGCCACAAAACATTATATCACAGGGGAACAATAATAAATAAAAAGTGAAAGCAGAAGTCGACAAATAAATTTCCAGGGTTGGAGTGCGTCGATAAAGAGAGATTTATCAGTTTCTAAGAAACGAAGGGCAGTCCAACATCATCACAGAATCATCTTCATGCCTCATTTGATTCTGTTCACAGCAATAAAAACATAGAAAAAAACCCTGAGCTCCAGCAGAGATTCATACTTCAATGGAAAAATCAGAAAAAGATCAGAAAACATGAAAAAGCTGTTTGTGGTTGTTTTCTTAATATTACAATTACATCAACAGAGCAGGTTGTGTTTGGACTTTTAAAACTTGGTTTCCCAAAATAAGAAAATCACTAAAAGTGGTCACACATCATAAATATAAAATAAACTCAAACATAAGGGGTTACACATTATTCTTACAGAAATTATAACTGAATAAATAAACTGAAAAGACCAAACAGCTAACTAACATTAGCGCTAACATTATTAGCCAGATGCTAACTTCGAGCATTATCGCTATTTATATCGCTATAAAATGGGGCAAATAATGATAAATAATGTCAATAACAGAGCTGTTGTTAGTCTAAACGCGTAAAGGGAGAATTAAACTCTCCGTCCCTCTCAGGAAAAAGAGGTAAAATTCACTATAATTAATACAACAATGTAGGTACAATTATTTAAAACCTGACTCACATTCATCACAGAAGAAAACGTATGTACCTGCAGAAATAATGGAAACGGTGAATCACTGTGAACTGAATTAACCTGTGTCTGCTGTTTATCGAGTCGTGATGTTATCAGCGTTAATTAACCCTAAACTACATACAACCCCCCCACTCCTCCATCCATCTCTGCCTCTGTGACTTATTATCCCAGGGGGGTAACATGCGTCTGCCTTATTGATTCCTGCTGCTTCACCTACAGCAAAGCATAAAAACCTGAAAGCTCTGCAACATGACAACAGTTTATAGTGGAAACAACAATGAGGTGTCGTTGTGACAGCAGGGATAACACAGTCAGGGATGGGGGGTCAATCCTTGTCCAACCAGCAGCAACACACCTGATTCTACTAATTAAGCTGATTAACAAGGATTCTAGCGGTTGATTAGAATCAGGTGTGTTACTGAGAGGTGAAACTAAGGAGTCCAGCTGCTTTTCTCTACAACTCTACAGGATCGTTTTAACCCATTCATGATCATTTACTGACCTCACACGTTGTGCATGAACCCAACCATTAACATAACATTTGTACAAATCCCTCTGCATCATAAAATGACTAAAGAGACCAGAGACTCGAGGGGATCCTTTCACCGCTCGTCACCACTTTGACGAGCTGGAAGTAAGAATGCGTCGAGAATGGAAGCGAGAGAAACGCCACTTCAGAGCGTTGGTGGAGCTATCTGACCGTTTCCAGGGGGTTTGGGGTTATTTCCATTTCAGGAAACCCCTGCTTCAGCGAGCCACAAGAAAACCAGTCGAGATTTAACACCAGCAGCCAAACCAACAGATGCTTCGTCAGAAAACCAAAAAGGAATCCAAACATTCAGCCAAAGACTTTAAACCCATTAGAAGTGTGTGGTGTTGCTGCTGAGACAATCCCAGTGCAGTCTGAGCAGGATGGATCTAACTCAGTGGTTCTCAAATAATGGGGAGTGTTAGACCTCAGGAAACAGGCTTCTGTCCTAGAATAAAGTGCAGTTGCACCTCCACTCCATTAGGGGGCAGCAGAGTGTTCACAGGGAGCATACAGCACAGAGTATAAGTATGAAGTGTAGACACCAAGTGACACCATGAAAACATCTTTAACAGGGATGAGAAGACAGGCGGAGAGAGACGGAGATAAAGAGACAAACGAAAGTCTCCCAAAGCTAAGACGAGGAAATATGACGAAGCGTCTGTAGCGCTTGGTTCACTGTGAAAGACCGGTGTGTTACTGAGTCTGAAATCTGAGTTCCCAACCAAAAGACCATTGGTTTTGTAGTAAACTATTGATCAGGGGAGAGGAGAAACCAATCAATGCAATCACTGAAAGGTTGATTGGCTGCCAAAGCAAAGAGGAGAGACTGGAATCTCAAAGAGTGTTTTCCTGACCTGCAAAATTTCCCAAAATTATCTGTGGTTTTCTAACTGTTTGCTCATGGTGATGTGATCAATCACTATTATTGTGCAAATCTTGTTGAAAAAGTGCATTAGCATCTGCAGCATCGTACAAAGCGTTTTACATTAAGCGTTAGCCTCACTGAAGGTAGCATCCTGAGACGTAGCACAACACACTGAATGAATAGAGAGGCCATGTTTCAAGAGAAGATTCTCGAATCAAAAGAATCAGCTCTCAAAAGCCGGGAAATCCTATTAAGGAGGGTTGTCAAGGTCCACAGGAGCTCCTGAAACGTCTCAAATTGGGACATTTTGCAATATAACCTTCGAATAATCTTCAGAAAGGACTCTAATGAAGAGGCGAGAATAAATAGACAACATTTGATAAAAAACTGACAACAATCCAGTCAAAACCTTTTTGAGGTATTTTGCTCACAAATACACAAAGACTGGATCAGTGGATCACAGAGCAAAGAACGAGTAGGAGAAGTGTTTTAACGGTCACCATTGGACTAAAAGCAGTAAAGCAGCAGAAGAAATGAAAATTGAACATTTCCATCTTGGTGCTTTCGTTTCGGTGCCATTTTTCCATCCAGACCAGCATATATATTGTATCATTTAGAGGAAAGTGACTCTGATGCTGAAGAAAGTGAAGCTGGCATGTTTGATGGAGATTTAGCTGCTGTTGGAATCAGAAACAGAGGATGAGGACTTTGATGGTTTGATTTATGACATTACCCCGCTCTATTTGTTTTATCCGTGTGTTTTACCATGCGTGTGAATGTTTATGAACATTCTTTTAAGTAATATTTAGCAGAAATACATAGGACAAGGGTTTTTGATCAGGATAAAGAAATGGTCAACTCCCCTACTGGTGACTCAGCTACTGAACATGAGGGTTTTTCAAATGCCAACATCAAAATAAACAAGTCAAAGCTCAGAAAAACATGTGAAAATAACCACCAGCTAAGATCTTGAACCACATCGACAGGCAGGAACATCTCTGCATCTATCTCAACATCAGACGAAGCAGCCGGGGAATCCGGCAGCACAGATATTCTCCACCAAGCTTCCTGCTAGTCAGGTACAGGCTTTGGATAATAAATGACCTCTGCACCAACAGGATATCAGGAATTGTAGCTTGGATAAATACTGGTATACCAGACAATAATAATGTTCAACCAGAGGGACACTCGTATATTTGACAGGACAGAAGAGACAAAAGCAGGAATGAGTGGTGAATAAGGCTACTATTAAATAATACATTTCTATCCCTTTCCTGCTCATCTGATCTGGAGTTCTTGACAGTCAAAAGTAGACAAGAGACAAGACGACGTTGTATGAGGAAACTTATTAGGTTCAGGGAAAGTTGAATGAAGAAAACGAGTCTAGTAGTTCTTAGATCTTTTATATGTCTCGAGGGTCTGTGAGTTTAAGGGTAAATCTGTGCCAGTTAAGGACAAGAGGTGAGAAATTCCATCTTTTATAGTCAGAATTTAGTTGTTTAAGAAGTAGGTCAATATCTTACCATGTCCAGGGACATTTTTCCAGTTTGGTGGAATGTCATATTCCTAAATTCCTGCACGGTTTGCTTCAATTGAACGGTTTAAGACTTATACCTCTTTTTTTTGTTCAACTATCAAATCTACCTTTAGGGTACGAGTAAGATCATCTTGAATCTTGAGTGTCAAGTATCATTCACAGTGACATAACATTAAAATCTATTTCAGATGGACAAGTGGCAGCATTAAAGTGATCAGTTGTACCGAGGCAGCTGAATTAAATGCCAGATTTTAATCTAATGAAAACAGGGCATCTCCATCTGGATCAAATCTAAGCTCAGTTTGTTTGAGGTGTAAAAAAAGCATTTGGACCATTGAAGGAAGGTCAGCTCTACCCATCAGAACCAGAAGAAGGAAAATGAACCATGGTAGGAGAAACAGACCAGGCTTTTGATTAGAATATAGTGGGACGGAAAGGATGGAAATATGCAAAAGAATCATGATGTGACGACACAACATGAATACAAATCAATAAAAGTCAAGTATAGGTGTGATTACATAACCACAGCAAATGTATGAAATCTAACTAAAACATGAGCTTCGGTTCCAGACTTCTGAGTATGAAATCTCCTCAGGGAAAGTGCCATTTAATGGTTTAATGTCATAATTAGATCGATTCTTCACATACTTAATGACATAACTGTTTCCAGCGACAGATTGAAGGCACGTCGATCACTGCGCGCCGACGGGATGTGCGGCTCCATACGAGCATCACATAACATCCTCATTGGGATGCAAACATTAGCATAGAGCGTGAATCACTGATGCATGAATGCACATAATTCACAAGGGGGGAGGCGGCTCGTCACCAACGTGCACGCATCTGTACACGTGTCACGCAGAGCGGCGACGGGCGGTGTGCGGCGAGGTGTGGGTTTCTACGACGTCCAGATCTGTCTCGTCAATAATGGATGTGCCGTTTTGAACGTCTCGGAACACCGTCGACTGCCTTTTACTGGCCTGAGAAACGCAGCAGCTAGAACCCCCCCCCCACCCCCCCTCACAGCAGCTGGTTAGCATCTCCCCAGAGTGTTTCACACACACACACACACACATGCAAAGTCAGATGGGAGAAGTCAGTCAGAAACTTGAATGTCTACCATGTAAATGGTAAATGGCCTGCATTTAAAAAGGAGCGTTACACTACAAGTGTACATTCACACACTCTGAGGGCGGTGGCGATGCACAAAACCGCCCACACATCAGAAAACTACGCATTCATACTCTAACGGCACATGCTACAGGAGGCAAATCAGGGGTAAGCATCTTGCCAAAGGACACAGTGATATGCATTGGAGGAGCCGGGAATGGAACCAAATGGTGGACGACCGCTCTACCTCTGAGCTACAACCACCCCCAGGAACATTATCTCTGGCAAAGTGTTTAAAAAGGCCCTATGTTGATATTTTCCATTTTAAATATTTTAATTTTAGTAGACTAATAATGAAAAAAATAGCTGCTTTAATGGTCCAAAAGAAACTAGTTAAGGCCTGTAGCAGCAATACAGTCTGCCTGCTCACACACTCACTACACACTTCAGCCCAAAATAATTCCTACCCTGTCAAATACAAGGGGGTTTTTTTCACTTACAAATTAGTATTTCACTTCAGTTTTTACTTAAATAGGACACAAAAGAAAGTCTGAAGCCATAATTGATAATTGAAAACCAAAAATCACATCAACAAATGACTATGATATAGAAAGCTCCTGGCATGCTGGGAAATCTATCTTTATATATATACACACTTTATAGTTGAAGACTTTCTTTGTGTCCTATTTAAGTAAAAACTGAGGTGAAATACTACTGAAATACTAGGGGGGGTGAATCATTTTGGGCTTAAGTGTATATATAAGGGACAATGAACAAATGAGTCCTGTGGTGAAATCCTAAAAACTTGGTAATAGATAGTTTAAGTCTTATAAAGTTGAGACACATGCTTTTTGGTTTACATAACATGTACATTTTAAGAGACCTGATGGAAATGCTCTTGTTTTAAAACGTTCTCATCTTGCCAACTATGATTTGTCACTGACCATGTTGGTGTTTCCTGTCATTTAAAAGTCCATTCGTACCATTTTTTTCCTTTGCAAGAATCACACAGAATGGGCAATTTTTTTGGCAGGAAATGTCACATGTTGTAAGAATGATGGATCTGCAGATTTTAGGGAGAAGTGAGGAGTTTGGTACCTGGAAGTAAACCTCGGCTCAGTGATGCATTTGTGGCCTCTATGATTTTATATATTTATACAGAAATAACTGAGATATCAGTTGCAATTCATTCAAATCAAATTTAATGCATTTTATATTGTTTATTTGTTTGTTTTACATCCATAATTAAATGAACAACAGTAATCCAGGTTTTTACATCACAGTGGCATTGGTTGCATTTGAGGCTGAATAGTTACTGAATAAAATTCAGGTCCCTGAATCGGATCAGATCGATCCAAAACGACCTTGAACCACTCGATCTTTGTTAAAATCAATATATACACACATTCACCAGCATGTTATTAACGATTGCTTATAGAAATGACATGACAAAGGCGGATTTTGTCATAGATTGCTCAGGATATATATATATATATATATATATATATATATATATATATATATATATATATATATATATATATATATATGAGAAACAGGATCGTTACCATGGCAACACCGAGGAAGAGTCATAACACCACTTAAAGGTGAACGTCCTGCAATGAACATGGCAGTGTGTGTGTGTGTCTGTGTGTGTGTGTGTGTGTGTGCGTGGATTGGGTGGGTGGGGGAGGGGGGCCACACAAGGACGTTTCTGGTGTGAATGTTTTGTTGCTTCGCGTTATCGGTGTGAATAAGGTTGGAGGAAGGGTTTTAAAATAGCCTCATAATTTGATAAAACAGCTGGCGTACGGAGCGCGGCGAAGGTAAACGCTCTGCAGCTGTGAGGCGTAACCTCTACGCAGGACGTCCTACAACTTGTTGTGACTAATGGATGCAGGATGATGCATCTATTAGTCCGTTATGCACAGAATCACCACACAAACTACCAGGTGGTGTGTGCTGCTCTTATATTAATATATATACATGTTGTGTATTCTTCATGTTGTGTATTTTTAATTCATAATCATCTCAGGCAGTAATAATGTAGATTGTATACAGTATATGTACAGGTAGGTGGAAATTACATCAAATTAAAATGAAAATATTTGTTGCACGTCACAGAAAACCTGCAACCAGATGTATTTCATAGCGGCATCTAGTGGTGAAGCTGCAGGTTGCAGCCAATTAAATATGTAATTTGTATGTGAACATATAGTGATGATGGATTCAATAAAAAACATTACATGGCTGTGTAAATATTCATTATACGGTTGCATTCCTTTTCTGCCAAATTGCTGCTAAATGCAACTCAATCGTCTGCTCTGTACCTTTAAGAGAAAAAAATGTGAATCTGTTCTGTTAACTTTTGCAAATATGATCAGTATGAACATCAACATGCAATAAAATATTCACTTATTACACCATAAAAACAAGGTGAAAATCACACTGAGGATCATTACAGAACATGAAGAATATATTCTGTAAGATGTCAAACATACTACAGATAAAATACTTATATAGATAGTTGCATCTATATATGTATGCAACATTGACATTCAATGGAAACTGTCAGTTTTTTACCTCTTGTGATTGGATGGTTGAAAACACACACACACACACGTAGTTCTGCAGCGATGTGATGTTTCCGTGGGTTATTCCTCTTCTGATAACTTAATTCAAATCCGTAAATTAAAAAAAAAGCAGGCAGCAGCCATTAAAGGCGGAGCACTGGTGCTGAAAACACACATTAAGGTTTACAGCTCAGAGAAAATTGACTCACAATCAGGAGCCTCCTAATCCGCCCAGAACCGTGGAGGGTTCTGCTCCTTATCTGCTGCCACTCCTCCGGGACTCAAACGGACGTCGGACTATCAGCGCACGTTTTTTACTCTCCTTGTTTCTGCATGTACATGACTTAAATTACTCAGAGTGCCCCCCCCCCCCTTCTGGTAAAAACCAGATTGTTACCCAGGGCGGGGGCCCAGTCACTGTTTCTGCTAAATTGGGACGTAGCCGCCAAGACGGCTTCTTTTTGTATTGATTTGTTCATTTTCGCCATTCATCACAGCGTTAGCTCAAAAAACGAACGGCACTCGTGGCCTGGAGGAAAAAAACTCTTTGTCTCCAACATTTCAGACTCAGTAACACACCGGTCTTTCACAGTGAACCAAGCGCTACAGACGCTTCGTCATATTTCCTCGTCTTAGCTTTGGGAGACTTTCGTTTGTCTCTTTATCTCCGTCTCTCTCCGCCTGTCTTCTCATCCCTGTTAAATATGTTTTCATGGTGTCACTTGGTGTCTACACTTCATACTCATACTCTGTGCTGTATGCTCCCTGTGAACACTCTGCTGCCCCCTAATGGAGTGGAGGTGCAACTGCATGATTAAAAAAAAAGCCTGTTTCCTGAGGTCTAACACTCCCCATTATTTGAGAACCACTGAGTTAGATCCATCCTGCTCAGACTGCACTGGGATTGTCTCAGCAGTAACACCACACACTTCTAATGGGTTTAAAGTCTTTGGCTGAATGTTTGGATTCCTTTTTGGATTTCTGACGAAGCATCTGTTGGTTTGGCTGCTGGTGTTAAATCGACTGGTTTTCTCGTGGCTCGCTGAAGCAGGGGTTTCCTGAAATGGAAATAACCTCAAACCCCCTGGAAACGGTCAGATAGCTCCACCAACGCTCTGAAGTGGCGTTTCTCTCGCTTCCATTCTCGACGCATTCTTACTTCCAGCTCGTCAAAGTGGTGACGAGCGGTGAAAGGATCCCCTCGAGTCTCTCGTCTCTTTAGTCATTTTATGATGCAGAGGGATTTGTACAAATGTTATGTTGATGGTTGGGTTCATGCACAACGTTTGAGGTCAGTAAATGATCATGAATGGGTTAAAATGATCCTGTAGAGTTGTAGAGAAAAGCAGATGGACTCCTCAGTTTCACCTCTCAGTAACACACCTGATTCTAATCAACCACTAGAATCCTTGTTAATCAGCTTAATTAGTAGAATCAGGTGTGTTGCTGCTGGTTGGACAAGGATTGACCCCCCATCCCTGACTGTGTTATCCCTGCTGTGCTGATCTTTGATCAAGATTCACTGTATTTCCAACAGTAACTGACTCAAAAGACAAATTTTAACCCCCAGATGTCAAAAATCACAACTTTTTCAAAGCTTTTCAAGGTTTTATTAGATTAGATTAGATTAGATAGCTCCTTTATTGTCCCACAGTGGGGAAATTCACAGTGCTACAGCAGCAGTTAGAAAAGTTACAAAAATGTTTTTAAAAATTAAAAAAAGGAAAAAAATTAAAAAATTAAATTAAAAAACAATATACAGTAAAAAAAAACAATCAAACAATAAAAAACAATATTATGAATTTATGTGCAAATTCATAAATGGAATTAAAACATTTAGTTCTAAAAACAGATAAAAAAAGCTGTAGCTCTCGTGTACTACATGAATAAAATGCAATTCTGCCATTGTATGTTGGAGGTTTTTAGATTTTAACAGGTTAAAACCATAAATATATGTTAGGAATGTCACAATATAACATAAAACCCAAGAAAAAGTCTAAATATGTACGTTTTAAAGTTCTGCTTCAGATGAGAATCAACCTCCAGTGCAAAATGATGGAAATATTCATTAGTAAATTCACATGATGTCAATCCCCCCATTGTTCATAAAATGAACAGGACGATCTGATCTATTATGAAATATATAGGAGCGTTTATCTGCTTCAGACAGTGGGTTTCCATCTGTGTCTAAGCTGTGTTTAATGTCTTTTGCTGTCAGCCACTGATTGACGTACATACAGATTCCGATGAAAAGCCACCTTCAGCAACCCTTCAATTACTCTGAGAGTTTAAAGAGTGTTTCTCAGTGGGGGAAAAAAAAAATCAGAAAGTAATATGAGGCTCGGAAGCATACGACAGCGACACGGGACACCTTTCATCTCAGCTCCTTAAAGACGCGATAAGTAGATTCCTGTCTGAGTGTTTAAAATTACCCCCACTCGGAAGAAAGTGGCGAGGGTTAGAAACAGAGTCGGCATCAAAGGGAACGATTTGCATGTGTCATCCAGCGTCGGCGTTCCCGCCAAAAAAAAGGGAAAAGACGCTGCGAGTGATGGGGGGGGAGGGGTGATGGGACGCAGCGACACGGGGGCCACCGCCACGGCGGCGAGGAGGTAATAACGGGGCGAGGGCGATAAGATGGTCTGAGGCAGATAGAAGCCTGAAGGACAGAGGAGCATGAGAAGGGAAAATATCTGATTCATGACGAGCTCAGGTCTCAGGTCTGAAAAAAAGTCAGAAAAACACACGGGGAATGTGGGAGATGTGCTGAAGATGAACTGGTTAACCCTCGACTGCAGGAAACATCACTTAGACATGGTCAAACATGTTTATACTGATTAAAATAGCCCAAATAATACACATATATATGAAAAATATAACATATACGTAGATTCAAAGAAAGCTCCAGGATACTTTCATGCTATGTGAGTCAATGTGACTCCATTATGTTTAATGCACTAGGAATTATACATTTTGCAGATTTCTGACATACGGAAACTCATTGTTTTTAGCATATTAGATTAAAAAAAAAGACTTATAACATCAAAAAATATATGCATATTGTTGACAACAAAACTATTTTAGCATATTAGAAAAAAAAATTGAATTAAATGTAGAAAAAAATAAGGTTTCACTGGTCACGTGACCTCATAACTTGTATGTCCTTCAAAATAAAAGCCCCTATTTCACCCCTAATTGTAAAAACACAACTTTTATATCACCGCTTTCTACAAAAATGTAAATAATGTACTTGTTTCCATATGGAAACACTCTGCAATAGAGAGTTAATCAGTTGATTTAAAATAAAAATAAATAAATAATGAAACCTGCACAGCATATGATGCTGCTAATTTATTTATTCACTTTTACTTTTGTGCTTCTTTGTCTGTGAGCTTCATCTGTCTGTATGCACACAGCTATAGCACCAACATAAAGAAACAGCTTTTGTTCTGTTTGGATTAAAGAAATGCATCCTGGGAATGGACTAATGGAATAACAATGGGAACTGCCATGATGCATCCTTATATACTTTGGTTTTTTTTATCTTAGAAACATGTAAAAATACATCTGTTTTTTTTTAGTTTTTTTGCTAAGAAGGGACCTAAATGTGTATGAGTGTAAAATTTCGGTCCATGCATGTGTAATTTCATGCATCAAACATATCAATAAATTGAAGGAACAGAATAAATAAGGTGGAAGCTTCTTGCAGTGTGCAGACTGTATTATGTTTGAATGCAGATCCTAAACAGAAATGACGATGCTATGATGCATCCTTAGATTCTCTTTAGGTTTTTTCTTCTTTTAATTTAAGCATAAAGCATAGAGCAATAAACCTTCACACACCAGTATTTTAACCTGAAATGTTCACATTGGCTTATACAAGGTGCACAATGGTTGTTTTAATGATTTGATCCTGCAGCAGTTTGACAGAACTCCGTCCTGGTGACTCAGACACACAACGTCCTAATTCTGGGAAATATAAGCACACATACTGGATGTGATGTACATTCACACGTCAGACAGAAAACGAACCACTGGCCTTGGTGACAGTGTGTCCGCGTATTTTTCCTGGCAGCATAAAGGTTTATTTTGAATCACACCCACCCGCTGATTGCAGCAGAACATGCACAGCTTATAGAACAGCTTAATGACATGCATGACAAACTGCCTGATCCCCCCCCCAGACCACCAGCCACAGCCAAAGATGAGAAATGGCCGTTTAGTCACCAAAAGTGCAGGGCGAGGAACAGGATGCAGCTGTCAATTGGCAGTTTGTGACAGCGTGCGACTATAAATAAAAATATGCTCTTGGCGGAGCCGCATAATGAGTAGATGAAAAGTATCTGCTCGGAAACTGTTCCAACCTGCGTTTAAGTAAACTGGAACTGGGAAGAGAAGCTTCTCCTGTTTTTTTTCTGCTCTTTTCTTATATGTCCCAGGAGACAACGGCGTACAACAGCACTATTTCCTCATTATGTTTCCTTACAGGGTATAAAGTACAGTATTTAAATAACTAGTTTCTGTTTGAAGGTCGCATCTGTTCCCCGTGGGTTTGCTCTGCTGTTCTGGTTTCCTTCCACTTCTACAGAAATGCAATAAAATGCGTCTTACTTTGTGGGTTACTGTGTGTGTGTGTGTGTGTGTGTGTGTGTGTGTGTGTGTGTGCATACTTGTTTACCCATCTAACAGAGGACGTACTTTTGACGTCCCCTCTTGGACACCATTTAAACTATGGCAAAGAAAAACATGTAAAAACAAAAAAATATCTTGTATTTTGTTTTACTTTTGCCAAGAGGACGCCTGAATGTGAACCTTCTGTATATGTGTGTGTGTGTGTGTACTTATTTGGCTATCTAACAGTGGACTTTCCCGTCATCACACACCCACCAACAGTGAACCATCAAGCTCACTGTATATTTTTAGGTCCCATTTTGCAGATGCTTTAAAACATCTTTGAAAAAGTGTGTAAAAGAAAAATAAAGTAGTGTAAAATCTCTCTCTGCACGTGTGATTCCATGCATGCTCCTTCAGAAACCATACGTGTCCATGATAAACATCCATAGAGACTGAAGGGGGCGTAGGATCATACAATTACTGTGGAAATGGTGGAGTTATTACTTTAACAGAAAGGTGTAATTGTCTGGAAAAAGTAAGTCGTACTCTTAACACCTTGTTGAACTGCCTTTGCAAGACTTTACAGGCTCAAATTATATTGAACAATTTTTTTTCTTAAGTTGGAAACAGTGTTGAGCTGATTCTGAATATTTTGATGAAGTGTTTGTGAAATGTGGAATTTTCCTAATTCTCTCTTTATTTTCTTCAGTGTGTTTTATGTGACACTAGACACTATCTCATTCAAAAAGCTGTTCCTGCAGGTGAATGTTTGAGGTTTAGGATGCAGAATAAAAGGTTCTCTTAAGATATTTAACAGAATAATTTGTGATATTTCAGCTACTTTTGAATCCTGATCCAATATTTAATGTACATCTGCAGCCTGCATGAACCAAACAGAAATGAGAGATGTTTGATGTCCAGCATTTAAACTTCTGAAATTTAATATTATAGTTAATAAATGTAGCATTTATTTATTTATAATATCTTAAAACATTTCTGGAGATCTTTAAAGGACTAGACACTGATTTTTACCTGGAGTTTCCTATTAATACTGTGTTGGTAAAACGTTTCCCTGCAAAAACTGAAATGTCAACGATTAGTCCAATATTGGGTAGATTTATTTTAATCCACTTGCAGATCATTTTTCTTATTTATTTTTTTCCTGATTTGGGTCAACTTGGTCTTGTTTTAGGAAAACAAGACTATAATTTTCTCTGTTAAAAAAAACATTAAGTGACTAAAATAAGAAAAACATTGAAATAAGCTAAATTAATTGCCCGTGAATTTAGATAATTCTACTTTATATTGGACTAATTGTACCAAAGATGTTTTCACCACTTAACATTAGAGTTTTTGCAGAGTTTGAGCTATGATTTTTGTTCCCATATTCCCACAAAAGAAGGCATGCTGTTAAATAAAATTGTTTCCGTACTGATAGTAAAAATGTGACTGTAGGCAATGTAGGGACGAAATAAAACATCACAAATAGCTATGAACCATTACGGCTCTCTGAAGAACGACGTTAGCGAAAGTTTCTCCTTGTGCACAAGCTGCGACCCGATTCCAGAACCAGTTAGGATATTAAAACTCCTGGAGTCTGAGCTTCGGCTTTAATCAATCACTCTGCTGGAAGCGTGACTGTGTGAGGGGCCACAGATGTTCTGCTGTGAAGAAAACCTTGGTTCAGGCATTGAACAGGCGGTTTTTGCCCCATTAGGTGAACAGGCGAACAGTGCTAACCCCGCGATAAGAACCTGCCTCTTGAATTAAGCCCTGACGAATGGACACAATTAGGTGACTTCACTCGTCTTATATTCTCCCCAAGTAAAACAAAACCTGCCACAAACACAATAACCAGCCATGTGAGGTCCCGAGGTTCGACATTCGTTGAACTGCAGGAGTGTTTTTTCTCAATCACCTTTTCATTGTTATCACCTGTTCATTGTAATCACCTGTTCATCGTTATCACCTGTTCATGGTGATCACCTGTTCATTGTGATCACCTGTTCATTGTAATCACCTGTTCATTGTAATCTCCTGTTCATGGTGATCACCTGTTCATTGGCTGTATCTTAGTAAAAATTTGTGGATCTGTGGATTACCTGTCTTAGTATTTTTAAAAAACACAGACAGGTTTTCAAAAATCAAAAAAGGCGAAATGCTAAGACAGGAAGAACATTTGTGGAATCCAAACTCGCTCATGCGTGAGAACAGAGAGATTTGAGGAGTGATTTTTTTCTGTCTTAATGCCATTTCAGTGTTTTGTTTGATAGCAGGAAGGACGCGACAGGGAGTGCATGAGGACGAGGTCGTGAGCCGGATTCATCCGCATCATCCGCCGATATCGTGGGTACCTGCTATCTGCTTCATCCCGCTGAGCCGCCGTAACACTCGAGATGTATTTGCTGTGTGTGTGTGTGTGTGTGTGTGTGCTGGGGTGTGATGATGACTCGTGTGTTGGAGTGGGCCTCGAGGCTCATCGCTCAGTGTGAATCAGCCTTTGAGTCGGTTAGCAGCGTGCCTCTCAGACGAGTGTGTCGGCCAGCTGTGTGTGCAAATAACTCACTGCAGCTACTGTACGGTGTGTGTGTGTGTGTGTGTGTGTGTGTGTGTGTGTGTGTGTGTGTGTGTGTGTGTGTGTGTGTGAGCCTTCAACAAATTCCGCCACTTCCACCTGATAATTACCAGATGTTAATCATGGTGCTTTCATTCAGTCATTGTCTGCTCTGTCTTGGCTGAACTATGCACTGGAAAAAGATAGTTTCAACACCTAAATGAATTAAGTTAATTGAAAATAAACAGATACGTTGGAGATACTCAATTAGCTTAATTCATTCATGAATTCATGAATCAAGTTCATTGAAATTATGGTTTTACCCATTCAAACAATTCAATTAAGTTGGTTCAGGTACAAAAACATAATCATTTTAATGTCAATGAACTTAAGTCAAGTAATTCCAATATTTTTTTTCAATGTCCCATTAGGGGCTTTGTAGTATTTTCTAGTTTGCTAAAGATAATTGATGAGTTGATGACATGCAATGAAGAAGAAGAAAAGGCACGTTTGTATTAAAAACATGGCTACCACCTCACTTCATCAAGAGGAAGCTGAGAGGTTTCGACTGATCCTGCTTTAAGCTGATAACTGATAACTTTCAGTGGTGAAGCCTCGTTTCCTCCCCCATGTCCCCCCCCCCTCCCCTATCCTCCCACCAGTGTAGCCTTCACATGTGAATGCATCATCACCAACACATGATGCTTTCAAGCTTTTTCTGACCCTGCACTTAAAATTATGAGTAATGGTTTACATAAATGTCCTGAATGATCACAAAAAAGGGCTACAAGGATGAGGTGGAGACCAGGTGCAGTTTCATGTTAAATTCTTATTTTCACTCAACCATAGTAGGGTATCGCTCAATAGTTTACAGTGCAGTGTCCCACAACACGCATCAAATATGGCCAAATTGCATTTTCAGGGTATTATATGTATAAAAGCAGTTTACAAGACCAAAGCCCACACAACATGGTATAAGCTACATATCAGAAGTCGGAATTTCAGAGTTCCCAGTCGGATGTCACCTGACATGCCCCCTGTGAAGTCAGATTTCCCGCCCTTAAAGCTGGAGAACCATGACCAAAAGATCAAACCAAGATGGCTGCTCTAGAAATAATATGAGTGAATCAGTCATATACACAACCCTGTCCAACTTCTCTTTATATCATGTTTGTACGATCAAATTCACATTAAAAGCATTGTTATGTGTGTAACATCTATCCTTATTACACTGAAAAAATGTCAGCTCATTCCATAGGTATTTACCTACCTAGGTACCTACCTACTCATCTATCTACCTTCATATCTCCATCCATCCATCCATCCATTGTCTTCCGCTTATCCGGGGCCGGGTCGCGGGGGCAGCAGTCTAAGCAGGGACTCCCAGACTTCCCTCACCCCGGACACGTCCTCCAGCTCCTCCGGTGGGACCCCAAGGCGTTCCCAGGCCAGCCGAGAGACATAGTCCCTCCAGCGTGTCCTGGGTCTTCCCCGGGGCCTCCTCCCGGTGGGACATGCCCAGAACACCTCCCTAGGGAGGCGTCCAGGAGGCATCCTGAGCAGATGCCCGAGCCACCTCAGCTGGTTCCTCTCAATGTGTAGGAGCAGCGGCTCTACTCCGAGCTCCTCCCGTGTGACCGAGCTCCTCACCCTATCCCTAAGGGTGCGCCCGGCCACTCTGCGGAGGAAGCCCATTTCAGCCACTTGTATACGCGATCTTGTCCTTTCGGTCATTACCCAAAGCTCATGACCATAGGTCATATCTATCTACCTATATATCTTTTGACCTACCTGCTTACCTACCTACCTACATATCTATCCTACCATCTACCTTACTGCCTATACCTGCCTATCTAACTGCCTAGGTACCTTACTACTTATCTATCTACCTTCATATGCACCTACCTATATATCTACCTGCCTATACCTGCCTATCTATCTACCCATAACTTTTTATCTACCTACCTACCTAGGTACCTAACTACTTATCTATCTACCTACCTATATATATACCTGCTTACCTACCTACCTACCTACATATCTATCTACCTTCATATGTACCTACCTATATACCTACCTGCCTATACCTGCCGTTCTATCTACCCATAACTTTCTATCTACCTACCTACCTTGGTACCTAACTACTTATCTGTATACCTACCTATATATATACCTGCCCACCTACCTACCTAGGTACCTAACTACTTATCTATCTACCTACCTACATATAGCTTCATATCTATCTACCGATATACCTTACTGCCTATACCTGCCTATCTATCTACCTACCCATAACTTTCTATCTACCTACCTACCTAGGTACCTAACTACTTATCTTTCTACCTACCTATATATATATACCTATATTTTGACCTACCTGCTTACCTACCTACCTACATATCTATCTACCTTCATATGTACCTACCTATATACCTACCTGCCTATCTATCTACCCATAACTTTCTATCTACCTACCTACCTAGATACCTAACTACTTATCTATCTACCTACCTATATATACCTACCTATATCTACCTTCATATCTACCTACCTATTCTACCTTACTGCCTATACCTGCCTATCTATCCACCTCACTATACCTACCTATCTATACCTACCTAAGTACCTACATCTATTTATCTAGCTTCCTAGCTGGCTATCCAGCATAATGCATGGAATAATGAAAAAAAAGCCCCTTTCATGTCACGTAGCTCAGATAAAGGAGGAAGACATTCACAAAAGAAAGCCGTCATGTCTAAATAGAGACGTGTCGTATAAAAGGGATTATGGACCCCTAGTCCACCACAATACAACGTGACTGTTGTTCAAACTGATGCAAAATGACATGAACAAAATGCTCTCCCTCTGCATCGTGTTAGGGTGGCAGGGAATTACTCGTTCTGAAAACACCTAAGGCATAAGTGACTTTTCAGGAGTAAAACTAAATCTAATTTGATTCTTTGGGGACAGAAGTGAAACTCTAAACGTTGCTCATTGACTCTTACATTGAATGTTCAAGGTTTTAAAATTCTCTTCGCATCCACAGCGCTTTCACTTATTTGGCTGATTAGGCATCTCCTCTGTTTGGGCGTGTAGGACTTGACAACTCTCAGACTTGAGAGTTAAATAAGGGCACTATCTCCTAATCTTGTAAATTCAGGGAAATGCAAAGCTTTTAGGAGCCCTGAGTTGGTACTTAGTGTTCATGGATTATGATTATGTCGGGATTATTATGTTTGAAGCTTCATCGTGGCTTCATTTAACACATGTACTGTACTGTTAGTGGGTGGGTGGGTTGTTCTTATTTAGTGTAGATGTACAACTCGTCAACATCCAGTTTTTATGACTTTCTGAAATACATAATCTTAATATAATTTATTAATATGCACAGCACTTTATATTAAATTTCATGAAAGTAAAACTTGCAAAATTTAGACTAAATTCCTATGAATCCTATATGTAGTCCTATATAAAGTCCTCCTATATAGTCTATATCCTTTATCACTCATCAGTAGGAATTGATTCTAGAATCATGTTTAAAGCTTCTTCTTGATTCTTGAAGCAGCCGCCATCATGAAAGATGATAAGTTATCATTTTATTCTAAAGAATGAAAAAAATTAACTTAGGCAAACAGTAAAATTTCCATTATCCTATAGGACATAAAAAGTCTGATCGTTTAACTCAGGATAAATATTATTATTAGGATAAAATGTCACTTTTACTATTACTTTAATAGTGTTATACTCAATTATTGTCTTGATTTGGGGGAATTTCACCCAAAAACCTGCATTCATCAGTGTGTTTTTAGCTCTGCTCCAAACTTTATGAACAGCTTGTGTTCTACCTGATAAAGGGAAGGAAGTCAAATAATAGAAAATAATCGGGTGTAGTGTTTTATTGTGTGTGTGTGTGTGTGTGTGTGTGTGTGAGGCAGGGCAGATGAAAACAACATCTGGTGGGGTCACTCGGGGCTGTTTGTATCAATCAACCAATAAAACGCGGCGATTTGTGTTCATTCAACTTAAACGGCACAATTTGAACCGACTGATGACCGAGATGTTATCCGTAATGAATAGGAATTTAGAGACCTGTGTGTGTGTGTGTGTGTGTGTGTGTGTGTGTGTGTGTGTGTGTGTGTGTGTGTGTGTGAATACCACATCAGGGAAACACATGAAACAACCCCGCCGGCGTTAAAAGTAAGATGGACGTTCCTGAATAAACAGAAAAAAAGAAAAAAAGCGGATCCTGCAGCATCAGGAGCTGCAGATTCTGGTCGGCGGAGGAAGTCGCTGTTCGCCCTTCAGTGTCGCATTTTAAGCATGTAATCAAGTCCAGAGTAATTGAATAGACTACGTGGAGAGCATGGCGAGGAGCGAGGGATGAGGGAGGGATGGAGGGAGGGATGGAGGGAGAAGGAAAGGAGATAAGACAAGAATGATGAAAAGGGAAAGTGTGGAGGACAAGGAGAGATAACGGGAGGAAGAGGATGAGGAAGGGATGAGATGAGAGGACAGATGGAGGTGTAACGAGAGAGAGAGAGAGAGAGAGAGAGAGAGAGAGACAGAGAGAGAGACAGAGAGAGACAGAGAGAGAGAGAGAGAGAGAGAGAGAGAGACAGAGAGGGAGGAGGGAAAGAAGAGGAGAGGATCCTGCCCTGCTCTACGGCTCTGCATCTTTTTCGGATAATGAAGAGGAGCAGGTGGGCGACTGTGTGTGTGTGTGTGTGTGTGTGTGTGTGTGTGTGTGTGTCTGACTCTCAGAGCTCCAAACACATCCACCCCTCTCCACACACACACACACACACACACACACACACACACACACGTGTTGATGGGGGTTGGTACTGTATTATAGACCAGGAGGTTCTCAAAGTGGGGTCTGGGGACCCCCCAGGGGTCCTTAAGGGGGTGTCAGGGGGTCGCCAAAAAAAAAGGGGAATCATTTATGTTCACTATGATCATTGGGGCAAATCTGTGATTTGTGATTCTGGGCTGAAACTATTAAATGAAATGAAGTTTCAGTGTGTTTCTCTCATTTCTCTTTGTTTGTCACATGACATGATGGGGGGTCATTTTTTTTCCTCCAATGACGTGAAAGAACATCCTCTCTGATAATACGTCAATAATCCTCAATCACTATGGGGAACAAATATAAAAGAATGTGATGAGATTCCAGCTTTTCTGTGGTAAAACATGCAGAGAAAAAGTTGTTTATTCGAAGAATTTGAGTAAATTACCAGGTTTTTATGTCAGGAATGAATTCATCAGGAATTACCTGGAGTTAAATAAAGTAAGTTTGTCCATTTTCATCACTTTCCCAGGTTCTTCAACATCCAGTTTTGATGATTTTCTGAAATGCATATTAATCTTATTTATTAATATGCACAGAACTTTATATTAAATTATCATGGAAGTAGAACTTGTACAATTTAGACTAATTTCCTATAAAACAATAAAGTCTAAAGTCTTTATCACGTGAGTCAATGTTTAGAGCCTCTTCTAGATTAATTCATTTTACCTAAAGTATAAATGTTAAATCAAATCTTCAGATGCAGTTTACACATCACATCATGGGGGGTCCTTTTCCCCCCATTCACAGGTTGTTTCAGTCAGTGGAAGATACGAAGCTGCAGGAGGAGCTGGATGTGGTTTGTGTGCTGCTCAACCTCCAGCCTCATTCCCTCAATCATCCTCCACTTCACCCACACACACACACACACACACACACGCACACACACGCGCACACACACACACACGCACTCCACCAGCCAATCAGGAGCTGGGATTCAGCGATTCACAAACTCGCAGGGAAACGTGTGAAGGACAAAGAAGAAAAACAGAATGAATCATCCACAAAGCAGAATGAGGAGGAATCACTGCTCTGACCAGAAAATAATTATTAAATACAATCACTCACATTTCTGTCTATTCTATAAGAGTTATGCAGTAAATATCATTATATTTTTATATGATATTGTTTCAGCTGATTTTTAATGACTATTCTCTATTAAATGTTGTGTCTGTGTCTCATTTATTATGATTCAACTTGAATGAAGAACAAAAACAGCCAGATCATTTCTCATCACACATTAACCTTGAAACTCACATCAAAACTCAAACGTCCTTCATTCCTATGATAAAAAACTCACCTGAATCCTTTTGTTCTTCCAGCCAATCAATGAGGAGCCTGAACAAAAGGCTCCAACAACGCGTCGCGTTGCATCACAGGAGGGAAACGTGTTGGTCAGCTTCTCTCTGAGGACCAATCAGACGGCGCCTTCCCCTGCAGAATAATGACCGAGTGTGAAGTTGTGATGTCACCACTGAACAACCACCAGCCAATCAGAAGAGAGGTTCACTAACCCTCTATTGCAAAGCGTTTCCATGTGGCACCAATATACAAAATGTGGAATTCCTAGCTATATATATATATATATATATTATATTGGATATATCTATTATTTAGCTACTTTTTTAACCATATCTAAGCCACATTTCATGTAATGGAGGCTTAACATGAATTGTAGCTTGAGAGAAAAGATGTGAAACTGCATGAAGACGATGATGGTTCTCCACGTTGCTAATACATCCCATTAGTTTAAATAAAACCCAGGATCCTCAAACAGTCACGTTAATTAAGATGACTGTGAAGAAGCAGAGTGCTGCAGCTTTAACTTTTTATGAAGCTCGGCAACAATTAGGCTTCAGTTAGTTTTCCTTATTTAACTCGTCCTGCCATGGAAACCACCGCTGAAGAACGTGCTGCGTGTTTCTCCCGTTGCCGGGTCCATGTGTGATTCTCCATCAGGTCGTGTTCTTCTTCTAATTATAAAACCAGAATAATTGTGTTTTCATCCTCGTGATGCAGAGCGGCTTTTACGTTTCCAGATGGTGCGTGTCCACAGAAATAAAACCTGGTCCATCGTAGAAACTCTGAGAAGAATTTACGTCTACTTAAATACGTCAGGATGGAATGACTTATAGGCTACTTATTAAAATCAGTCAATGGAATAGTCCAACATATTCTTCTTTTACCTTGGATTTGATTTAATATTGTAATTGATTTTCTATTCGAGTTTTGAGACATTTTATTATTATTAATAATAATAATAATAATAATAATAATAATAATAATAATAATAATAATAATAATAATAATAATAATAATAATGGTATTGTTTGGTGCCTGTGTTAAATAGTGAGTGGTTGCACTTTTCTTCTGGTCTAAAATCCAAGTCAGACCTGTGTAGTTTCAGGTTGGAGATGTCCACTAGAACCTCTGATCTCACATTTTTATGAATAAATAAACAGACACAGACCTTGTTTCTCCTAAAATGAAATAAAGAGCAAACTGAGAGTGAAGCAGCGGATGCAAACAAACTCTTGGTTGTTTAATATCTATTCACTATGTGAGTATAAAAGACGTTCTGTTCCCAACTAGGGCCAAGGTTGTAGTATTTCAATATTTATCTAGAAAAAAATCATAAATTATGATCCAGACGCTTCGTACAGCCACAAACGTTTTTTTGCTAATGTTTGTCTATATTTGTGCTGTGAGCACCGTCCTTGTGCTAAAGATGTCCCCAAAAATTAAAGTTCAAACACCAAGCAGCATGTCTGCTCTGAGGTTTGATTTATTATTCCTGAAATCCATTGTTGGAATACTAAGCAAACATCAGCACAGGAAAGAAATCACCTCCACAAGACATTCAGAAATACTGTTGCTGCAGATATTTCTACACTATACTGACCTGGAATAAAAATAAGTTGTTGAAATGGTTTATTTTATGATATAAAGTGGTTGCACAAAATGAATTTATATATTATATATTACGATTTCTACATTAATTAGGTTGGAATTACTTATAGAGCATTTTGGTACTAAAATAATTTGATGATTCAGTCAGTTTTCAAACTGTTCTAAACCTAAACCTACGAGTTCTTGTTAGTCCTTTAGAAACAAACCAACTAACTCATTCATTTGTTCATGTCACCAACCCTGGTCCTGTACACACCTGATCCTGCTGATGAAGGTTCTTAACGAGGCTCTAGTGGTTGATTGGAATCAGGTGTTCCTGCCTGGTTGGAACACAAACCTGCAGCCCCTACATCTCTACAGGACCAGGTGTGGTGACGCCTGGTGTTCAGTAAGTCCTTTAGAAGAATACCAACTAACTATAGGTCATGTGAGTCCTTTAGAACCATCTTAGCCTTTCAGAAACATACCAACAAACTGGTTCATGTTAATCCTTTGTAAGCATAATAACTAACTCCAGTTTGTGTTAGTCCTTCAGAAACATCTTAGTCCTTTAGAAATATACCAACTAACTGGTTCTTGTTATTCCTTTAGAAGTATACCAAGTAACTCTGGTCCATGTCACCAACTCTGGTCCTGTACACACCTGATCCTGCTAATGATGTTAGTCCTTTAGAACCATCTTAGTCTTTCAGAAAAAAAAAAAAACTATCTATTGGTTCATGTTAGTCCTTTGGAAGCATATTAACTAACTCCAGTCTGTGGTAGTCCTTCAGAAACATCTTAGTCTTTTAGAAGCATACCAATTAAGTGCTTCTTGTTAGTCCTTTAGAAACACACCAACTAACTCATTCATTTGTCCATGTCACCAACCCTGGTCCTGTACACACCTGATCCTGCTGATGAAGGTTCTTAACGAGGCTCTAGTGGTTGATTGGAATCAGGTGTTCCTGCCTGGTTGGAAGAAAAACCTGCACTCACTACAGCTCTACAGGACCAGGTTTGGTGACGCCTGATGTACAGTAAGTCCTTTAGAAGAATACCAACTAACTATGGTTCATGATAGTCTTTTAGAACCATCTTAGTCTTTCAGAAAAATCTAATTGGTTCATGGTAGTCTTTCAAAGACATTGCAACTAACTCTGGGTCATGTTAGTCCTTTAGAAACCTCTTAGCCTTTTAAAAACATACTATCTAATTGGTTTATGTTAGTTCTTTGAAAGCCTGCTTACATCCACAGGTGTTGATTGGGTAGGCGACCCAGGTAATTACCAGAGACGGTTGACATCTGGTCGATACCAACGAGGCTCCGCTCGCCAAGGGCCTCCACGGTGTCGGGAAATGCCCCTGACTACAGATCAACACGTGGCTGGTGTGACAATACGTTACATACACAACATTCCAGCTTTTTTCACTATAGTGTAGTATCGTAGCTTTAATCCATGGTGTCATAACCACAGGCAGGAGGAGTAATAGAATCCTA
Organism: Eupleurogrammus muticus; assembly: GCA_036785175.1. Taxonomy (NCBI): domain Eukaryota; kingdom Metazoa; phylum Chordata; class Actinopteri; order Scombriformes; family Trichiuridae; genus Eupleurogrammus; species Eupleurogrammus muticus. Next base: position 1,810,103 of record JAYKQN010000029.1, read on the forward strand.
GAGGAGAGATCTTCTTCCTCTGGCCAGGAAGTGCTGCTCCTCAGGGTAGACAGCTCCTCACCAGGGAGAGGATTGCCTTATGCAGTTTGGATCAGAGCGATAGACACGAATGGGAGAAAGAGTGGGGCTGACAAAGATGAGGGTGCAGAGAATGGAGTACAAGATAGACTATGAAAGGGAACTGGAGGTAAAGATTAAAAAAAGAAAGAGGAATGGGGGGGGGGAAATCAAAAAAGGAACGTTAAAGCGAAGTGTGAAGAGACTGAAATTAGAGACGGTGCTTCAAGAGCAGGGAGAGCGGTACGAGGGCTTACAGGAACACCTAGACGTCTGCATTTCAATTTCCTCCAGCTCACCAAAGCCTGCTGCCAGTCAGCCGGCCGCTCTGCTCTCCTCTCTGTTCCATTACTTTTTTTTTCATCCCCACCTTTTTTCTCCCTGTCACTCTCTATTATTGTAATTCAAAACTCATCCGATGACAGTCGATGTTTTGTTTTTCAGACGGGGAGCCGAGACAAAAGAAATGTTTCCTAACAGCATCATACTCATTCATGCACGGCAGCTGCTAGCTGAACTGTTGTTCAGATCTTTTATTTAAGTCGTGCCGAGTGCTGCAGTTGTGCGGGGAAAATGAAAGGAAAAAAACTTAAAGTTATGCACTCTAAATGTTACTGAAGTGAAAATACATGCACGGTTCAGTCGTACTCTGGTGTGCATTAACCCCATTAGACAGAATTACAAAGGTCTCAGGGGATCTGGAACTTCTTAAAGGTACAGTGTTGATTTCTAGCTGTGACTACTCCAACTTGTAGTAGAACCTACCTTAGCCGTTATTTAGTTTCTGTACTCTGTAGAAACACACTGGTGGAACACAATTCTTATTTTAGCCTCCCTTCATGATGATAATGTGCAAATCACAAAAAAACTCACCCTTGATTCATTTAATTCACTTTGCCAGCCACGTTAAAACCTAATTAGGGAATTTTTTATTGCAGAACCACGAATGGGGAAAAATAAGCTTTTGCTGAGGGGCGGAGCTAATACATATATAGACTGAGGGGCGGAGCCTCATTCAGGTCTATAATATTTATATGGGCTGAGGGGCGGAGCCTCACCCAGGTCTATGATATATATAAGGAATGAGGGGCGGAGCCACACCCAGGTACCCAGGCAAAGAATATCTGAGAAGGATGAGACGATTTAGGCAGAAATCCTGGGAGAGTTAGGAGTTGGAAGTGATGCCAGCCATGTCTCGGAGCAGGAGAAAGGGAAACCCATAGAGATATTTGACGTCCTGGATGACTACTTCAAGAACATTACCTATGAAACATAGCGCTTTAAGAGCTGTAAACAGGAGGATGGTGGATCCATAGTTGTCTTTGTGACAAAGCTGAGAGAAGGCAGCTACTTGTGAGCATGGATAGTTGAAAGATGAAATGATCCGTGACATATGAAAAGAAATATATATATATATATATATATATATATATATATATATAGTGCATAGTGCTGGGCTCTACAAATGGGAGCACAAGGCCCAGGCTTTTGAGAGAAAAGATCTCACGTTGCTCAGCTATTGAAATGCAGCGTGTGGCAGAGCAAACCGATATATTAGAATAGGAGTGATGGAACCAGCGGGCCCACACACTACACACACACATACGCTGTGTATTCCATCGCTAGGCAACAGACCTGCAAAACAAGCCGAGGTGCAGCGTTTCACCGCAAAACCTAAAGCTAAAAATGAATTGAATCAGAGAATTAAGCAGATTCGGAGCAGGGCTTCAATGTAGTGAGAATCTACCGAAAAAAATCCTCTCATTGGCTGAAATAGCTAAATAGAGTATACAAATAATTGCACCATCATTTTAAACAAATCATACTGATACCATGCATACTGTCCTGTTAAAAACCACAGACAGCCTATGAATTAAGCCAGAACAGTGTTCTTCTCCTGACCTTGACCCGTGTGAGTGATCACCTGCAGAAACCTGCAGAATATTCAAAGTGTGAACACCTGGTAACTACGCAACAGCAGTTAATCTACTGGTCTAATTCACACATGTTCGTCCTCATGCTTTACAAACAAGAAGAAAAACATTTCACCTCAGCTATTCAATGCATGAAAATATAATAATAATATAAATAATTATTAGGCAGGTGCAAATGATGTATGTGAAGAACAAAGGGAAATGTTTAATATATGAACCACTTAGAATATGGAACTAGTTGATATCATATTTTTATTTTTTAGGGTGACACAACACAGCATTTTTGGATTGTCCCTTTAGCTTTAATTCATTAAGCTCATTGAACCTGTTCTACAGACACAGGTGAAGCCAATCATGATGAACGGTATTTAAGGAGGCTGCGTTCCACCTGCTCCTCTTTCAATCTTCTGTTCTGAAGTTCTACTGAAGGTTAATGCAGAGGATGAGGTAGAAGGTTCTGGAATGAACGTCTGTCCACACGCCTGAATATTACTGAAAATCTGTGGTGTGATTTGACGGGGGACGTCCAAGCTCAGAAACCATCAAACCTGACAGAACTGGACGTGTTTTAAATGATCAAAAATCCCTCCAACCAGAATCCAGACCATCATTACGGTGACAAAACATTTCAGATGCACAATCTCACACCATTAAGAGCGATTCAGCTGCTGCTCTTCAGAGCCTCCAATAACGAGCCAAAGAAATGCAATTTGTTTGACACCTACTTTATTACTATTATTTTACAGAGCGCTCCATTATGCTGCCAGTGGGTGATTAACCTTATAGCAGAGGGACGCGTAATACGTTATTTGTCTGCTTAGCATGACATGACCTTTACCTGTTGTCTTTGATAAGAATAAAAAACTAACACCAAGAACAGGTGGAACTCACTGCCAGTGCATGTCAACAACCTGCATTAAAACCTGCATGGTGTTTTCACATAACATAAAGAGGACTGTCGTATAGTATATGCATAGACAGAACATTTACGTGGATCGTATCGTGGAAGCCAGAGATGCTGAAGCTGCAGCAGGCACAGAAGGAACCGTGCTACTGAGGAATGTGGACCCCAGCGTGTTATCAGATGTAGGAGCCACTGGAACAGCAGCCTCCGCTGGTCAGAGCCGGTACTGCACACCCTCCTCAGCTAGAGGACGTCTTCATTCCTGAGATGGACGTCTGATAACCAGGACAGGGTGTTACTCACTGGGGAACATCTCTCCATATCAGTCCAGGCGTTCTTTTCACCACTCCTTCTCAGTCAAAAACAAATGTATGAAGAAAACACAATCCTGCCCTGTATTGTAAGCTGGTATCAGCTGAACTGAGCTGCTCCTTGGTGGAATAAATAATACCATATATGCCTCTTTTATGTAGATATATGATTAATAATGACTGTCTTTGTATTATGTAGGAATGATGTGATAAAACTGATTTATTTGAGCTCCACAAATCTTGAAACATCTGCTGTGCCAACTTTTTTTTTGCATGAGCAGTTTCCAGCTTCATGGGCCAGCTTAAAAAAAAAAAGACAAATGGAAAAATTAATTCAGCGTCAATTTTAATCTTAAAACACAATTGCTTACAACCACACGACTTTTTAGAATGCATTAAGCAAATCCATAACAGTGCTGCCAATAAAACCAAAACAGATCAATTACGTGCAGTAAGAGTCATTATCATTCAATCACTCATTCACCCAATTATGTCCACTTAACCTCCAGGGCAAAGGATATTCATTAAAACAACAACACACACTGTCAGGTACTGATGTCAGCGTGTGTGCGTGTGTGTGTGTGTGTGTGTGTGTGTGTGTGTGTGTGTGTGTGTGTGTGTGTGTGTGTGTGTGTGTGTGGACCACTGAGCCAACAGGTCACATTTTTTTCAGGTCCCGTTTTGGACAATTCTTTAAATCATGTTAAAACCATGAAAAACCATTAGTTCCTGTAGAAGTTAAGGTGTTGTGGATGTAGCAACAAGCCGTTTTATGGCATATTTTCTAAATCCAGTCTGCATTTTCTTTTGGTTGTTGCACACTTAAAAGTGGTGTAATGCGTTAGTTTACAGGGTTATATTGTGAAGTAAGACTACTTCCAAAGGAAGCTAATCAGTAATATGGGATTATATTTTTAAACACAACCATTATTCTTCTCTAAATTCTGGAAAAAAACACGACTTATCAATTAATTATCATCTCTGTTAGCCAGCGGATGAAGATGATCCTCACGCTAACGTGGTTTCTGTGTCATTGTGGCTACACCGAGCGGCGAAGCAGCAGTAATTGGTTCCATTTATCCTCTTCAGACCTGTTTGGGCATCCACGCAAAAGAAAGTTTTATGTTTGAGACACAACACACACACACACACACACACATGCAGGTTTCTTGTCTTCTGGATTCTGCAGGTTGTACAAATCTGCTCCAGGGTTGAGTTTCAAAGACCGCGTTCCTGCCTGACTCATTGTCTCGCTGCAGTCAGAAAACAATTATTGAATCGATGTCAGATGGTCGATTGCCTTGCTGCGATTTTCTTTATGGGGCGAGAGTCTCGCTCGTTTAAAGAAACAATAAACTAGTTTTTTGCTTCGCTTATTTAAAGCTGCTTACTGACATTAACCTGACGCTATCTGGCACATGCTATTACCAGGACTGACTCACGGCGCAGAGGAAGCCGTAGATCCAGAGTTGGGTTTGGCCCAGTGGAAGGAGGCGCTGGCGTCCAATGAGCTGAACATCTGATAATGAGATGTCACTGGTCGTGATAATGGATGATATTCCTACATTTACAAGTGCTCGAAGCTCCTGTCGTACATCACCTTGAAATGAGAGAGCTATGGAGGCTAATCAAGACAGAAAAACTGTTTACTGCCACGGCTCTTAGATTCTCTCTGCTGATATAACTGAGCTGAACGTCTGCATCTATCACTGGTAGAAGCCATGAAAATGGATTTTTTTTAAGATTTGTGTCTTATTTTTTACTAGTGAAAGGTTGAGATAGACATAATATATCTGTTATATTGATGATCATTATATTACAACTTTAGATGAACTCAGTAGTAGTTTTATTTGGTATTACCATTCTTTAATTTGAACTATTTGTGTTTCTTTTTCCCTACTGATCATTACTTTGCTATTTGTATTGTACAATTGAAGCAACTGACGGATGTTAGCTGATTTTAAAGGGCCAAACAAGGGTACATTAGTTATTTCATAACTAGCTCGTGGGTCTAGTTTGTCCCATATCACCTTATGTGAGAAAATAGCACATCTCCTCTGTCTTTGGCGTCGTTGGTGACTCCATTGCATCCACAGATTGTTTTCCAGAAGCAGCCCCAACTCATTTCACAATCGGATATCTTGCCAAAAAAAACGGCCAATGCAGAGGATGTAATCCATGAAGACCAGATCAAGCAGCAATGAGCCGACAGAATTGGTGCTTGTTTCTACCAGAAACGTCAATTGTCTATACGCTAATTCGTGAACATTGTATTGCCTGGTGCAGACCATATAATCAAACTCGTGGCTCTTTGTGGCTTGTGTTCAGCCAGGTGTCGCTTCAATGCAGGTTAGAAAAACAGAACATCTGGGGCATCTTTAATATGTTAACAGGATGACGTGGAATGACATTTATCAGCATTGTTTTTCATCCATGTGCAGAGGCATGACCACAGTTTCCACAAATACATTTTTCTCTGATTCGACTCGACATAATTGCTATGCTACAAACTCGCAGCAGGTAACAGACGCTTTACCTAATTACATATCAAATCAGCCTCTGACCCAACGCTGCTGATGTAATGAGCTGCTGTCCCAGTTCTCATGCAGCATTAGAGACATGCAACCACAATGCAGTTGTAGTCAATTAATGTTTGCAAGGGTTCAGTGCTTTGGACAAAGGTTGGACACTGTGATTGAGCCTGGGTCAATCATTGGGCCAGACAAGGGTTTAACCCTCAGAATGCATAAGCATAGCTCATTACACAGAAAAATCTTTCATTTCAGTTTAAATGACAAGTCTTTCTGCAATGTCACAAGAAATATAGTGTACAAGATTAAACCAACAGATAGCCTATATTCTTCATTAAAGGCTATTGAGTTCAAGATGACCTGACATCAACATGGACTATATGAGCAGAAATAGGAACTCAACATAACTTTCTATAAACCAGGGAGTACATTCCTTTTTATATGGAAACATAGCCCAGTTCAAGTTTCTCATAAATTTCACTGTTTTTCTCAGCAGGAAGGGGATGGTTGGGTGCATTGCTTAATATATTGTTTCAGGGGCTGGAGTTGGAAAGATGCAGGAGATGTCTGTTCAACACCACAGATATTCTGACCTTTTCACATTCACCAACGCAATGGAAAGCACTGTTGTTATTGAGTAAGCATTGCAGTGTGTGGTTTTCTTGCAGCATCTAGTGCAGATTGCAATCAACTGATTGGCCAAACCAGTGACAGCTGCTGGTCTTTCAAGGAGGAGAAGCTAATTCTTGGCCTGCATTAACCTGTTAGCGTGCTCACTAGCTGCAGCTGCTCATTGGGAAGAAAAGAGCAGAGTCAGAGTCGACAATAACACTTGAAAAAGATGCTAATTAAAGTATTTTAACAAAGTAAAAGTCATTAGGATGAAGTCTCCAAATCCTCGCAAACAAGACGACCGATCGTCCAATCATCAGAGATGCTCAGCATCCAGTGGGTGGGACTAAACCCAGGAATTATCCAATGAGGATCGATTTTCACTGCAGAAAATATATTATTGCTGAGCTTCAGCATCATTATTTAGTCAATGGAATGTGACCACAACAGTGAATATTTGACCACTTTTTTGACATTCTAGGGGAAGCTGAGCCTCCCTTTGCTGCCATCACCACTGACCCAAACTTAAAAAGTGGCCACAGAAAACTCAGAATGCATCTTTAGACCATTGTTCTGTTGTAAGCTACTGTAAAAACATGGTGGCACCATACCACAGGCTTCACATATGGAGATGATAGTCCATCACTGTTCCTCTACATGCAACTACATGTCACTAAATCTTACACCACCCTATCAACAAACTCCTATATGCTCACACCGAGTAAATTTTGCATAAAAATATCACGTTTTACATTCACACTAACTCACCTAGAACAATATTTGTCCTATTTTTTGGTGTCTTATTATAAGCAGCAGCTTTTTGTGGGTTTCAGAGTGGAATCAGCACATACACTGCTGTGTAGGTTCCCGTTCTGTCATCACTCGTGTTTATTCAGAAATATTTATACCCAACAAGCCGTTGCAGTTGTGCATCATTAGAAGGCTTTTAAAGAGGGATTAGGATGTTGAAAGGCTAAAGAAATACAGAAAAAGGTCACACACAATAGCATTTTTTTTTTGCATTTTTACACACAAACATTCCTGTCTCAGTTTGACTGGTTTATCACACACTGGTATACACACTGCTTCTTTAATGCTAATGTTGAAATAAATACTACTAATACATGTACATTCTTTAAATCTGTAAAGCTGTACTTCCATCCTTAATCTCACACACACACACACACACACTCCAATAATGCAGTGTGGGCAAGACTCGTCTCTGTGTTTGGCTCCATGTTCACCTCATTGTTCCTCCTCCGTTTATAATGATCATTAAGCAGCTCCCTACACACCAGCAGGCTGCAGCTAACAAGGGATGCATGTACATTCTGGCTATTAAGAGGCAATTAAAAACGTGTCTCAGTGCAGTGTGTGTGTGTTGTTTTGCTGTTTTATGTGTGCATGTGTTCTGGATTACAAATGTTTGTGTGTGTTGCAACCCCGGTGCAATGTCATGTGTCTTGACTCTTTCCTTCTGTGGCGCTCCTACACACAGAAAGACATGTCGCCGGGTTCAGTGTCACCGTGGAAATAAAAAGTGCCATTCTCATCAGCGTGGAACGTGTCAAACAGCAGACAGCCAGGAGACTCCGAGTGTTCGTGTGCGACCGAGTGACGAATATGGATAATGAGCTGGAGAAAATGATATGAAATGTTGTTTTTTATTTATTTAATTTGACTGCTTGCTTTCCACTGTTGCATGACCCATCTTGAGAGGGTCATTAATTTATTTTATAAAGTGTCCCTAACAGCAGAAAATCAAACATCAAGTTATGTCAAGTTATGTCAGTGGTTCTCAAATAGTGGAGAACCCCAGGGGGGCGCGAGGTTCTGTCATGGAGGGCGCGTTAGACCTCGGGGAACATGCTTTTTAATTTATTTTTATTTTTTTTACTGTCCTAGAAAAAAGTGCAGTTGCACTTCTACTACATTAGGGGGCAGTGGTGCTCTCATTGGCAGACTGTGAGCAGGGACCATACAGCACAGAGTATGAGTATGAAGTGTAGACGCCAAGTGTAGCAGACCCTCAAGTGACACCATGGAACAGTACAGTAGGGGTTTGGTTTGGTTTGGTCATGAACAGCTTTATATGAAACACATTTACAAATGCTTTGATTGGAAACAAACATTTCACAAACATACACTTTAGAACAGTTAATACGAACAAGCTTCTAAGGTGACGATGCCCTCTTGGTCGCATCTAAACTTAAGTCTAGTATAACAAATATATCAAATGGTTAGTAAAATGGTGACCTGTACCATAGCATTGGTCCAGTTCCATGGTGATGGAAACGCTAGAATAAGCATACAAATACTACCAACACACACCCCAAAGATGTAAAAAATAAGTATTTACCTCACGAGTGACTCAGACAGATCTGATTGACGAACAGATTAAGCTGATTAACAGGCCTGATTGCTGCCAGCCCGGTTCTTTCTTTCCTTCCCCTCAGCCCGGCTTGACGTGAAAAAATTAAATTTGTAAAATGACCAGAAAATGTCAAATAAAGTCTCTTGGACCACTACCCTAACACCAACCAGCCATCTTGAATGCATCCATGCGTTTTTTCATACCCATTTATTCCTCACTAGCTCAAGACCTTGAACCTGTGACCTTTTTGTTATGAGCCAACAGTGCTACCCTCAATGGGAGTTTTTTCCTTATAGGTATTAAAGGTATGCAAGAAACGGAGTAAAGACTGGAAACTGAGAGGAAATTAAAACGTGTTGGAGTAGCTGCTGTTGAAGGAATTGAAAAAGGCTGAAATCCCTCAGAAATTAATGCTTAAGACTAATCAAATTATAAGTAGAGAGAGTGTGTGAAGTGGGTGTTGAAATACTGTCTTCCTTAAATGAGAGAGAGAGAAACAAAACAAGTATTTACTCAGATCTAATATTAGACGTTGTAAGTTCTCGGCAGCGATACAGGGCCCTCGAAGTGAGAGCACAGCTGTTTATGAGACTTACAAAACCCTCAGAGGCACGCTGTAAACAAACATCATCGACCCAACTCGGCTCCCCCGATATACACGAGGGATTTTAAGATGTCACCCAGGCCACATCTGGAGGTGTGTGTGTGTGTGTGTGTGTGTGTGTGTGTGTGTGTGTGTGTGTGTGTGTGTGTGTTCCGTCTTCCCCCCGGCCCAAAGAAAGTGTTGTCGACTCCCACAGAAAAGCAACAGATCTGCACAGGTGGAATCACACAGGTTGTTAAATCCTTTCAGTGAGAGACACTCACCATTGAGCGTAGGAGCAGAGATTTACTTACTTCTGATTTTATTAATATAATCTGTCTCTAATTCCTAATCAGGAGATGAGTTTTATTTTTGTTTTTCCAATTGTCAGAACTGGCCTCTTTACCTATCATAGTGGGTGTAGTAAAATCAGGGGTCGGCAGACCTCATGTAGAGAGGAACTATCTACCAAACATTAACATGTTTAAATGATCCTAAAATATAACGTGTTCTCAATCCAGACATCACTTAAATAGGAGCTGCCAGACAAAGTCAAATAGAGTAGAACCGAGAAATCATGACGAGATCTAAAGAAATTTAGGTCCAAAAGTCTAGAAAGGGTTAGCGTTAGGGTTATAAAGCCTTTTCTGAAGCTTTCTGGCCCCAGTGAACTAAAGTGAGAGCTATTATCTTCAAATAGAAAAAAAAAAACATGTGATGAACCTTTCCAGGAGTGGCCGGCGAACCTAAATTACCCAAAGAGCAGGGATGAGTCATCATGAAGACGCCACAACAACATCCAAAGAACCGAGGGCCTCACCACTCGCCTTGGTTAAGGTCAGTGTTCATGGCTCCACCATAATGGTAGAGAGTTCCAAGATGAAAACCAGTGCTGAGCAAAACAAAACATCAAGGATCGTCTCAATTTAGCCAGAAAACATCTTGATGATCCCCAAGACCTTTGGGAAAAAACTCTGGTCTTATGTGACAGAAGTTGAACTTTCCTGGCGAAAAAGCAATGCTGCATTTCAAAAAGCAACCTCATACCAAGTGAAATATGGTGGTGGTGGTGTGGTGAGGCTGTTTTGCTGCTTCAGGACCTGGAGGACTTGCTGTGGTAAATGGAACCATGAAATATGCTACCAATAAATACTGAAGGAGAACGTCCAGCCATCTGTTCGTGACCTCAAGCTTGGGGTAATTGCTTCCCATGGGGGTAACAGGAAGTAATTAGGTGGTCTCTACCTCTAAACCCTAACCCTCAACCTAATCATGTAAATATATTCACATACGCAATCCTGTCCCTGTGCTTTGACCTTGTCTAAGCACTTTCTCCTTCTAATAACTGAATGTACTTAGGCAAGTGTATCCCTCCAACGCTAACCCTCAACCATCTTCCATCCATTTTCTATAGCCTTTCATTCTTCACTAGGACCACAGGCCACACACCATTCACTCACACACTCACAACTACAGGCAACTGTAGAGTTTCCAATTAACCTAAGCATGTTTTTGGACTGGCCCCAGTAGATTGGAGTCCTATCTGGGATGTATCCCTGCATCTCAACCAACGTACAATGGGTTTGGCTCCAGTAGACCCCCGTGAACCTTTTGATGTAAAAAAATCAACCAGACCTCTACACATGTTCCATTTCAAAGGAAACCTTACAAAGCTAATGAATTCTGACTCAATGTAATCAGATACTGCTACATACTGTAGTACACATTTGCAAATATGAAATATAAGCAATACAAAATCATCAGAGATACAAAATGAATGTCACAGACACAAAGTCCTCTATCCATGGCCTACCAAAGAACATCCTGCTGTAATTGTCATTTAGGCATATTTGTTGTGACAATGAGGGACCTGGACTGATGTTGATGGCCCTGGTGCATCATCATCATCATCATCATCTTCATCAGCGTTATCATTACTATGTAAAAACAGAAAAAGCCTTTAATAACCTGAGGACGTAGACTGAACATTTGAACAGTGGAAACTAGCTGTCGCTCTTCCTTTGCTATAATCCTCTTTTGTGTTTTTTATTCTTCTTCTTGCCTCTTCTGACTGTTGCTGCTCCTTCCTGTGTTCATTTGAGTGCTTGGTTTTCATCAGGTTAGTTTTAATTTGCTCTGTTTCATTTATTCTCTTGTTTCTTCACGTTGAGCTGTAGGAAAGGTTCTCTATAGATGAAGTTGTATGAATACATTTGATTATTATTATTATTATTATTTCACGCTGAGGTCAAAGTATTATCTTGTTTTATACTCTGCACACAGCATTCATCAATGTTCATAAAACCATGAAATTGAATCTTGCTTGTAATAATGTTCGCTATAACAGCGTAGTGCATTTTATAAAACTCACAACTTGACAGAAAAAACTTTTTTTTCTGGGTGGGGGTATAACAAATACTAAATATTGATAGACCATCCGCAGAAATAACATGTGGTGAGTTGTCTGTGTGTTTGCTGCAGCTTCTGCTGGCTCTGATATCCGTTCTCTGTTGGAGGTTTTTCATGTGTGAGGAGATGCTCATCTGTCCACTGTTGTTTTGTCTCACTTTTTCTTTCCTCTGTGAACAAATACACAATTAGTTGAAGATGAAGATTGAATTTTATCACAACCGTGAAACCAGATAACATTCGAGCGGATGTATCAACGAGTCGACTGGTGCAAAAAGAGAAAACGGCATTCTCTCTGTCCGTTCATGCCTTCACTTCTTTTTCCCGTCTTGTTTTGTTTTCTCAGGTCTCTAAGCAAAGCTTAAAGCTATGCACAGTGCACAGGGGGTGGTGATAAAACACTTAGGTCTGGGATTTGTTGTCCCACCCCACATCCTCTACTTTTAATTAGTTAGTTAGTTACTGTACACATGGGTGGCAGTTGGGAATAAATTAGGTCTATTATTACTGTTTCAGAAAGGGCCAGTTCACCCAAATTGTAAAAAGAAGCCTCTCATCTCAATCTGCATCAGTGGTTCTCAAATAGTGGGGTTAGACTTCGTGGAAGATGCTTTTTTATTTTTTTATTTGCACCTCCACCACATTAGGGGGCAGCAGAGTGTGTGCAGGGAGCATACAGCACAGAGTATGAGTATGAAGTGTAGACGCCAAGTGACACCATGAAAACATATTTAACAGGGATGAGAAGACAGGCGGAGAGAGACGGAGATAAAGAGACAAACGAAAGTCTCCCAAAGCTAAGACGAGGAAATATGACGAAGCGACAAAAATTTGTATTGTTTAATTAAGGATTTAATTTTATTTTCTAATTTCAGATGCACTTTAAATCTTTTCTGTTTGTTAATAAAGCTATTCTTTGTTGTAAGTTGGATATTAGTTGGTTGCGTTTTTATTCTCTTATACACGTTAATAAGGACACAGTGTTATGCAGAGGTACTTATAACAATTTATAGACAATAATTCTATTTATAGTCATATTTATAGTTCCATAAGGGGGGCTTGACAGAAAATAATTGAGAAGCACTGATCTACACTGAGATGAGGTCTGGAGTTGCCAGGATTCCATCGAGCCATAAAATGGTGAAGTTTCTGTTGCACTTGTCTGTTTTTTTTATCTTTCATGCTTGGGGCATTATCCCTGGACCTCACCTAGCATGAAAGTGCCTTTTTGCATGATATAGGACCTGGAAGTGATGGCCCTTCTGTGACATTTGAGACTTCCTATAAATACATGTAGATGAATAGCCGATGACTGCAGATGCTCTTGTGTTCAAATGAGAGAAGCAATTATACGGCCAGGTGATAGCGGATGGAGCTGAAGAAAGAAACAGGTGGATTTTCCATAGAAAAAAATTGGTTGAACCACCAAGCGAGTTGTATTTGCATTCACTCCAACTCCCCGAAGGCGCCTACAGATGGTGTTGCCAGGTGCCGCCACTTGCATAGTAGATGGTGGAGTCGCCATGGCTACAGGTTTCACACCGGCCATGTAGTTCATACGACGCCTCTGGGCAATTTACCTTTCAAACATCACTTCTCAGTGGAGTTCCAGACTTTTTTTCAAAACACAAACTTTAAAGGCCACTTTCTCTCAACTAGCGGGTACAACCTCCTCACACCATTTTTTTCTGAGGAGTGAGTTGTTTTTTTTGGCTTCTCTGGTCAATTAAGGATGGTTGAAGGCAGGTCAGCAGCTGTGTTTTGATATTGAGGTGCCAACACTCAGTCATTGCATTTGTTGTGCTTTGCCTCAAAGAAACTCATTTTTTCATGTACACATAATGGTAGTTTGGTTTCCAGAAAATTGAAGAATGTCAGGCAGAAGTGATCGTGTCCAAATGAACATTGGCATGTTTTGTCTTTCTATAATCATTCATACTATCCATTAAGCGATCCCTTAATAATTACCTTTCAGTATAAGTAACAGGGGACACAATTCAAAGTCCTCCTAACATATAAACAATATATTTGAAAGTTAACTTGAAGGTAGTATGAAACTACCAAATTGAAGATATCAATCATTCTACTGACAGGAAGGAGTGTCTTTGTTGTCCTGTGGGGACTGAGGGAATCCTGGTCCCAGTGGCTTCTGTCTTTTGGTCCCTGCAGTGTTCCACGCTGTTATCCTGTCCTCCAACGTCCACCACCTGTATATATGCTGTGGACAAGCATGGCTATCTCACTGCAAAGCATGAATTGCTTGCATCCCCAGCAGTGGTGTGTGCAGGTTCCTTGCTCTGTTAAATCAGTGAGGACCTTGACCACAGCACTCTTCTCTTTATTTCTGTATGCCCAGCATGTGTCGGGGAGCCTCTGCAGTTGAATTACAATTTACCAGGGTTCAGCCTCTTGGCAGTGTGTGGTTCAGCAGGAGCTGTAGAAACACATAAACCTTATCTACCAGGTTGGGAGAGGGTGAAGTGGATTTTGAGCTCTTGACAAAGACCAGATTCAAGCAGAGGGCACGTACACGCTCACACAGACCATTGCTGTGCTTAAACTACACCTATGTTGGTGAAACCTGCAATTGTGAATAGAAAAGTACATTAAATACAGTGATGGAAATGCAGCACAATGAGTACAAGGATGGTGTACTCGGAACAGTCAAATAGTATTTTTGGAAGCTGTACACTCAACCTCAACGGATGCCATCTTGCCTATGAAGTAGAAGGCTACTACGTTAAAAAATTAAACATAACTGTTTGCTTAAAAGGTTCATGTTCATTAATTAGACATTAAGCAGTATATTCTGTAACAGTATGTAGGACTGGGTGGTATACCATTTCATGAATTTTTCATATACCCATTACCGGTAAGTGTGTAGTAAATAAATGTTGGGAACACAGAGCAGTGGGACATTTTCTGAGAGGAGGAACAGAGAGGAAACTTCTACCCCCAAAAAGAGCCGTGTCATTTGTGTGGAAGAACTTTATGTTTAAGAAACAAACAACTGTAATCTGTTAATGTTGTAGCTGCAGGAGGCAACGCCAGGATTTTGTGTCACCGCCTTTGCCAGAAACCTAGAATACTAAGAACCTAGCAATTCAATTCAATTTTTTTGTATAGCCCAGAATCACAAATCACAGCATAACTATGACTAGGCTAGCCTATCTATACGCTTCTTCAACAGAAAAGTTTTTAACCTATTCTTAAATATAGGAAGACGATTCCACAGGAGAGGAGCCTGGAAGTTGAAGGCTCTGCCTCCTGTTTTAATTCTAGAAATTCTGGGAACCTCCAATAAGCTGCTCATTGGGAGCGTAATGTTCTCGATGGGCGATATGGGACTAAGAGATCCCTAAGGTAGGATGGAGAGTGACTGTTAAGCTTTCTATTGGTGGTTTCACAGGAAGCCGGTGTAGAGGCTAATACAGGTGAGATATGCTCCTTCTTCTAGTGCCAGTTAATAAACGTGCAGCTGCATTCTGGATCAGCTGGAGAGTCCTTAGAGACTTTTTTGGTGCAACCGGACAGTAAAGAGTTGCAGTAGTCCAGCCTGGAAGTAATAAATGCATGGATACTTTTTTCTGCATCTTCCAGAGACAGGAGGTGTCTGACCTTTGACCTTTGCTATGTTGCGTAGGTGAATGAAGGCAGTCCTAGAAATATGTTTAATGTGGGCAGAGAATGACAAATCTTGGTGGAAAATGAGTCCCAGGTTTTCACAGTGGAGCTAGAGGCCAGGATAGCTGTATCGCTGGATATGGAGTTCCTCAGGATTTCGGGCCTTTAATCATTTATACTGTCCATTAAGAGATCCTTTCACAAATAACTTTCCGTATATGTAATAGGGGACAGAATTCAGAGTCCAAATTAGAGATATCAATCTTTCTTTCTTTTTTAATCTGCAACCTCTTTCATGTTCACTGCCTACAACTTCTGTGTGTACAGCAGGACTTTTCTGTGACCATTCAAACCTGTGCTAATACTAGTCTGGTCATTCCAAAACAATTCACTGCAGTAATTGTCCTCTAAATTCTTAGAAAATTGGATTAACACGTTAGTCAAGCATAAAAAGAGAATACCGTCAAATAGCGTGACACTAATACCCTGATATTAGTTTTTACAGCTCTAGTCGTAGGCAGTAGGCATTGCAGCGTTGCAGCGTTGCAGCGTTGCAGCATTCTTGATTTCAGTCCTTTATATTGATCATTCATATTAGCAGCGCCATCATAACCTTGACCCCCATGCTTGCATCTTTAAACCATTTCTCTGTAGCAGGTTAAGGACATCTCTCCCATCTCTTCACCTAATGTTCTTGACATGTACAGGCCTATATAGATATAGTTAGATGCAGAACACGCACCAAAGGAGATAAACCAGTGGTTTTGGCTCTGAGCAGCAAATCCATTTTTGGCCTGTGAGGGTTCTTTCCTACCTGTCTTTCCATGAATGAAGCCAGAGACCATTTTATGAGACCATTATGTCTTCTGTTGGAAACCTGACACCTCTTCTCGTCCATTTTTATTCTCTTTGACATTATCTAAATGCCATATTGGCTGAACATTTTCACAAGTCCGGGGGAAGTTAGGTCAATTAATCTTGTCCAAGCGTCTGTTTCTCTGTTGCTCTCACTCTCTGAAAGCCTCGCCGCCTTGAACAATACGAGACATCAAAAGCTCTTTTTTGTGCGTTCCGTTGCGCCATGCTTGTTAAGTGGGCCTCCGAGTCTGACATTTTCAAGCCGTTTTCCCCCCGGTTGTTTACCCCAGACACTCTCAGAGCACTCTAGTTACTGTACTTTTCTTTTATAAAAAGAAAAAAAAAGCTGACAGCTAATGCAGTACATGGTGTCCTTGTCAACCACAGCTTACTTTCACACCACTTCCTGTGAAATGGCCATCTGCAGGTTTGGGACAAAGAACAGGTTGACATGGTCCTTACACTACATTACAGCGTAATGTTTTACAACTCTGATAACCTTCAGCTTCTATCTCCATCCATGTATAGTTCTGTCCATCCCTATCCTGCATTGCTCTATGTACTTGTACACAGTTAAAACTACTACTACTGCATGGCAGTGGTTCTCAAATAGCGTTCGACCTCAGGGAACATGCTTTTATATTTTTTTTATTTAAATATTTTTCTTACTGTCCTAGAATAAAGTGTAGTTGCACCTCCACTCCATCAGGGGGCAGCAGAGTGTTCACAGGGAGCATACAGCACAGAGTATGAGTATGAAGTGTAGACACCAAGTGACACCATGAAAACATATTTAACAGGGATGAGAAGACAGGCGGAGAGAGACGGAGATAAAGAGACAAACGAAAGTCTCCCAAAGCTAAGACGAGGAAATATGACGAAGCGTCTGTAGCGCTTGGTTCACTGTGAAAGACCGGTGTGTTACTGAGTCTGAAATGTTGGAGACAGAGAAATTAAATTAAATTTAGTAATTTCAGATGCACTTTAAATCTTTTCTGTTAGTTAATAAAGCTATTCTTTGTTGTTAGTTGGTCCATATTTCTTTCTTTTTTTATTCTCGTATGCGTTAACACACACCGCTTCTAGATGTGTACCAGATACCTTAAGGTTTCTGTGCCATCTTAGCTGTCTATAATATCACCAGAATAATTCTTTGTTCGAATGTTGAACATATTATTAATGAAGTTACTATTTCAAGGAAAAGAATGTACACACAAGATAAAAAAAGCAAATTAACTGTGACACCTTCCAGCCTCTATTGTGTAGAGTAAGGTGTGAAGTTGCTGCTGCATGAACAATTATCATAGAATGAACTGATTCAGAAGTTCAAACTTTTATAATTAAACCGAGTTTGCATCAATCAAATTGAGCCACGAGATCTGCCCGGTAACAGCACTGCACCTGCTTGTCAGGGACATGAAGCGTGATGATCCACGGGCCACGTATTCATTTTAAAACCCCCCGGAGCAGCAGTGGGCTTAATTTCCACTCGCTGCTGAAATCCAAAAACCTGCCTGAATTCAAACAGTTTTACAGAAGACGTGAAAGCCTGATATACGGGGCTGTCTGTTTTTATTAGAGCTGAGTATAATGTAGCAGAGGAAATGGAAATATGAGATGCTGTTGAATTAAAGAAATACTGCTGGTATAACAGGATACAGTTTGCACTCAATTGATGTTGCACAGAATTGTGCAAGAATCAATGAGCGATGAAGAGCGGCAGTTTTCCCACACACCTTAATGAGGTCCAGTGATTTCAGCTGTGTACTCTTTGCCTACAAAATAAATATATTAGTAATTAACAGTGAATGTAGCTGGGGGTGTTTTACAGGCTTCTCTTTTACTGATGCAGAAAAAAATGCTTTTTGAGTCACATGGAATTTTTATGTTGCAATACCATGAGTGGCCACTAGAGGGGAAGAACCATATCTAGGTCTATAATACATCCATGCACTCCAGTTGTGGTTTACTGAAGGCGCTCCTGTTGCTATGACTATAAGAATCATGACAACGGACAAATTCTCCAAAATGTTGAACTATTACGTTTAATTCTGTATGGAAATGCGATTTAATGAAGAGGCTGTTGACCCTGACATCTGCCACTTGTCTAGTGAGTGAATGAGCGACAGATGAAGTAAGAATTGGTTTTGCCTATTCAAAATTTTTTTTTTGCGACAAAAAAGAAAATGTATGAGCAATTTATCAACCATGACAGCTCCTGTCTTCCCTTCATACTGTCTGTCTATTAGCCTGGAGGAAAACCTCTACACTATCTCCTATAGTGGATGGACACACACACACACAGACACACACACAGGGCATATAAGATCACTGGAGTGTTTTGAAAGATGTGCTTGGATTCATCCTTTACTTCGTACTCACCGTGACAGGAACTTTTCAGGACAGGATGGTGTCCTTGCCCGACTTGACAAGTCAAGCAAAGACGAGAGTGAATGTTTGCTGTGGAAAAATCTTGGCAGAAAATACAAGAAATGTCTTTTCTTGAGGTATTGCACGCACAACCTTCAACGTACTATCCGCTGGTTCGCTCAAGGACACGAAGCTGCTGAAGAACATCTCAAGGACTTTTTTTTCTACCTTTGTGGTACATTTCAGTATTAATTTACACAACCAATAACTGTAATAAGGAATGCTAATAAAATGGTGATGCTATAAGAGTAAGTGAATGTCACTACAGCATGTGTGTAGGCGAAAAAACTTCATTTTAATCCTTCTAGACTCATCTCATCCTGCACACATGTAGGATATGTGCACATTTCAATGGTTGAATCAAATCAATCATGTATATCCAGTAAATACCAGAAGAACCTCATCAACAGGAAGTTAGGTCGTCTCGAAATGTTTAAGCTTAGCTTAAAGATCTGTGATTGGGGGTTCAGTTTTCCACTTTTGGTTTAGCCACTTAAATGAGAAAGTCAAAAACAGAAGAAGAAGAAGCATGGATTCTGTGTTTTGTTGCACTGATCACACATAACAAGACTGTCCTTCCTGAGTCATGTTTCTGAAACGATTTAATAAAGATTGATTTTATTTGATGATCCAAAAACATATTTTTATATTTCACATAAATTGCAATTTCCTTAAATATATTTTCACTAATCTGCATCCATCATGAGAAGAGAAATACATGTCTAACTAATAATGTCAAATTATCATCAATTCATATTTTGCCAAGATTCACTTTTCACAGTTTTGTGTTTGGGAATCCTCAATAAACCAGAATCCAATAAGCTATTCTTATGTGCTATTGCTGATACTTGTGTGTGTCATCTATAATAAAGTGAATGTACAACAATGTGTTCATTTAGTGCAGCATTTTTTAGATTAACTGCTGCCAACTTCCTTCTTTCTGCTATATCTTTTTTCTATGCATCCTAAAATCACTAAAATAGATATTTATTGTACAGTATGAGGCTAAAATAACTTTATACAGGACAGCAAAGAAAATCACTTTACGTTTCTGGGGTAAAAGACGACAGATATGGTTTAAAATGAAGCTGTTTTATCAACTCTTCAGAGAAGAGTACAAGCCAAGGTCATTATCCAGACTTTCTTTTTATAAGCACACGTTTTTTTCCTACTGTAATGTCTTGTTCAGTCAGAGCACAGTGTCTGGGAGCGGCGTGAAGGTGTTGAGAATGGACAGCCCGGCCCAAGAAAAGGATTAGGGCTGGTCAAAGGTTGAATTGAGTATAAGTACAGAGACGTGTGGAAGAGGCGCAGACAAGGAAACCTGTTAGGACAGGGGAACGGGTTGACATTGAAAAATACAACGTCCCTTCTCGTTTCTCATTTCCTTTTACCTCTACAGGATATAACAGATATCACACATATAGCTAAGACTGTCCTTCCTGACTCTCCATGTTCCTGAAACGATTTAATAAAGATTGATTTCATTTGATGATCCAAATCATTTTTTTATATTTCACATGAATTGCAATGTCCTTAAATATATATCTACATTCCTGCAAAATATCCTGTCCCAACCTGTTAGGAAAGGAAAAGAGGTTGAGAATGAAAAAGTACTTCTCGTTTCCTTTTACTTCTCGTTCAGGGCTGCCCAATCCTGATCCTGTAGAGCTACCATCCTACGTTTTAGGAACCTCCCTACTCCAACACACCTGATTCTCATCATAAACTCAAAATCAAGCAGCTGAAGCTTTCCAAGGGCTTGTGAATAATTGGAATCAGGTGTGTTGGAGTAGGAGTTTCCTAAAACATGTAGGATGGTAGCGATCCAGGATCAGGATTGGGCAGCCCCTTTTTTTGACATGCATAATTATTAATACACGTATGGATGTATTGTATTGAGGACTGGATACGGGAAGTGTAACATTTTGATTCAGATATTTTAAGCTCTCGTACCATACTATGCTTCAGTCATTGGTTTCTATGTGCAAGTAACACAGCGATTATGGTCTTGAGGTTGCTTCACATCGACTGACACCATGCACGAGTCGAACGTAGAATAGAGAACAGCTTGAAAGCCAATGAGGATACAACTATGAAAGTTTAACCACCTTTGGTTTGATGGACAAAATTTATGAATTTGGGGCCTTTTTTTAAACTTAATTGTAAACCCTATCAACGGTCTAAACTGGCTTATGCATACAAATAAATAGGACAACATTGATGCTGGTCTCGTACATAAGTGAGTTCATACTATGCAGTGTGTCCGAAAATGTTGTGCACTGTGCGAGCTTACTTGGTGCAGTCGAATGGCCTAAAATTTTGAGTGTGGGTTGTAGGGATGTAGCTAAACTAACGTAGCATGTAGCTAAACTAACGTAGCATAAGATTGCAAACATTACCTAGCAGCAGAAGCAGCAATGACAACGTAATGGTCTGATACAGATGTATATGTGTTGAGGATACAACTATGAAAGTTTGACCACCTTTGGTTTAATGAGACCCAATGGAAATTTACCCTAATGAGACCGTCCAAACCTAATTGCCAATGTGCTAATTACAACTTGGGCATACCGATTTTCACAAATGAGACTAATAAAGGGCGTGCTTCAGAAGTCAAATACAGAGATATGAACAAAATTTTCTCTTGGCTCTGGTCACATTATAATCTCTCAGACATTCTTACATATACACTTATTTAGTCAAATAATTAAATACAATCTTCCTCTGACTTTCTCTCATGCGACCACCCTTCCTCTCTTTGTCAAACTCGAAGGTGTTGGTTTTCCTCTTTGTTATATTCTAAGAAAAGTTTCATAACTTGCCTTAGATCCTCCACACTTTGACATGAGACATTTTATTTCTGTTAATTCTTTATCACATCAGGAATTCCTCCTCCTCTCAAAGCTGCAGTAACTACTATTTCTTTTCTTCCACTGAGAGCGATTTTTTTCCTTAGATTTATTCAGATTATTGTGCCTCGCCTCTGAGAGAAAGGAAGGATAGCTCCTCTGTAATTTCACAGCCGTTCATTTGTCACTCTTGTAAGGGGTCTCCAATTTTACCAATAATCACTGCTACCACTAAGTTTTCTGCATCGAGTCCTGGCCTGACAAAAATACTTAAAAATTACTTTAACCTGACATTATGCACAACAAACAAGCAACTGATGTAGAGGTTTTCACCCTGGAAAAGAACTATCTTAGGTTGCACAAAATAGGGATCCATGGGTTTAAATAGCCTACATAGCTTTTTGTTTTCTTTCTATTAAGGTGGATACAATCAGTGGATGCTAAGCCTGACTCTTGCAGAGAGAAACAGAATGCTAAATACTGCTCTGTGGCCCTCATATTTGGATGCCAATACAATCCTTGCATCCAGAAATGTCTGGGTACAGGGAATGGCATGGAGGAGACCGATGTAGCCAGAGAAGTGTTTGTTTTAATGGACCTACAGGCTCATTGGAAGGCTCCGATTTCCTATTGCCTCACAGAGTCTGTATTAGCAGTCACACACAGAAGGTCCTCGTTATCCATTCTCTGGAGGACTTACATAAGGGTGGTCTGCACGGGCATGCCTCCAACATAAACATGTGCAACCAGCTTGAGTGTCAGCTCAAGGGGAACCCCCATGAGCCATTAAAAAACCTTCTTTGAACATCCTGTGACTGCTGACGGGGTGTTTGTGCTAATGAGCGCTTGTCACACAAATAAAACTGGCTTACGGCCCGATAACCAGCGCCACTGGAGAAATCCGCTGGTCATACATTGTTGAGCTCAACAATGTCCAAACAAAGGATGGACTGCATGCAGCCAACAAGATAACAAACAAGCATGTCCACTCTGATGGCCAGAAGATGAAAGTCTCCCTGGCTGCACAAACACTGAGTCATTCTGAAGCGGTAGCTCTGAAGGGACCTTGGTTATTCACAATTTAAAACCAGTGAAACGACTGCTCGGTGTGTTGAGGTAGAAAAACATGAAAACATTGTTATATAACAATGTTTATTCTGCATGAAATCCTACTCTGCTTATACTTACCTTTAGCATGTAAATAGTAGATTGTTTTATACATTGAAATTGATTATAATCTCATCTCCATGATAAGATACCCCTGTTTGGGGTGGCATATCAGTTAACAGAGCCTTGTGCTTTTTTTCAGATGATTGAAAGTTTTTTTAACATCCTGAACAGCCATAATCCCCATGTCCAAGGGATCCAAAGCTCCCCTTGGTGCTTTGAATTGGACAGTAGACAGTCCCACCGGGGTTTCCTTTGTGGCAGCGTTTTCTCATAATTTGCATGGAATTTGGGACCTTTTTTAAAATTTAATTGTAAACCCTATCAATGGTCTAAAATGGTCTCTTACATAAATGCGTTCATACTATGCAGTGTGTCCGAAAATGTTGTGCACTGTGCGAGCTTACTTGGCGCCGTCGAATGGCCTACAATTTTGAGTGTGGGTCGTAGGGATGTAGCTAAACTAACGTAGCATGTAGCTAAACTAACGTAGCATGTAGATAAACTAACGTAGCATGTAGCTAAACTAACTAAGCATAAGATCACAAACATTACCTAGCTGCAGAAGCAGCAATGACGACGTAAGGGTGGCGTCTACAGAGCTGGTACAGATGTAAATGTGTTGAATAAACACTCATTGTAGCACAAAAAACTAGACATTTTTGGTAGGCGTGCAGTGATAATATTTAAATTGGGACATGACTACCGTCTCCAATTTTCCGCGCTCAAGCCAGTGACTGAATCGGTGTGACTGCAAAGAAGTTACTGGGGGCATAGAAAGATATGTGGGAAGGAATTACGGGACATATTAGGAAGTATGTGACATCGTAAAAGTGTCTGATATTATTGCTGATTCCACAGGAATTTATCACACGATTGAAAAAAGCTGGAGAAACTGTGTCGCTGCTGTTGAGAGGCAGGAAATTCTAGCTTGGCTTGACGTTCAAGATGGCACACCCCTACACGTCTTCTATTGTACTTTTCATGTTTATAATATTCCGTGAGGTGTCTAATGCTACGTGTGACATGTTCTTATTTTTGCAGTGAGCTCCTCCTGGTCCTCATGGTTCCTGACACCAGCTCATGCTAGCATCTAGTAATTTTTCACCCAGTGGATTCCATTTTGTAGTGTGTTCCAATTATTTACCAATCAGCGACTTTAGTGGAGCGAAACGTGTATAGAGAGTCGAAGCAGACGAGAAGCTCAGATTTAAGTAAACGGGAGTTTGATTGAATTCTGTCATGAGAAAAAAATGCATGAGCTCTTTCAATTACAATCACTAGGGGCTCTCGAGGTGTTTTGATTTGCCATGATCATATTGATGAAACACTTTTTGAAGGTATTTGTCAGTGATCCCGTTTGGGATTAACATGGACAGGATGATTTCTAACCTGCTCCAAGTTCAGTGTTTGGTCTGTACGTTCTCCTTCAGCCAGGATCTCTTGTTCAGTTTGTTTAGAGCATCAGGTATAATTTTCAAATTTATAATTGGTCTTTTAAAAGTAGTAAATGGCACATCAGACACTGGTGCTTATCTTACTTAACTTTTATAGCCTCACTGTGGGGGAAAATGGTTATTCAATTTCCTTTACTTACCCTCAGAACATATATCTTTGACACTCATTATCCTAAATAAACATCTTTTTATCTAAATGTATACATGTTTAGCTTTCTTTTTTTGTTTTTGTTTTCTCTGATGGCCAGAATACCTATAATTCAAATCATTCTCCACCACTTATGGTCAGTTGTGGTGTCACCAAGTGGCTCAGGCGACATGGTGGCACAAGTTGGACATGCACATGCTTTAATGGATTCATGAGATTCATTTGCAAGAATGTCTGCAGTCATATGTGACCACACGTACCACACGTTGATGTTCTTGTTGAAAATGCATTGGTCTACATTTCAGGGGGTTATTGTTGGAAAAATAACAGTTCTATGAGGTACAGCTGCTGTACCCTCATCATTTAACCAGAGCTACCACCGGCTGAACTTAAAAAACAATGGAGGCTGTGCTGATGATCCCCTCAGAGGGAACAGGGAAAGTGGTTAAAGCACCAGAAGAACGTGTGATTAGCCGAAACCCAAAAGAAAAGGACATCTTCTAAAGCATCTTGTTCGGGGGGGATTAGTTCAGAGCAAGTGTTCTTACTCACATCACAGGAACCACATTTGTAATTCATGCTCATGTCATTTGTGGTCTCTAAATTTTATAAAGTGAGGCTGCACCACATATCACAAAAATAACTACCCTGGAGTTACAGAGCGCCAGCACACAGAAGAAACTGTACAAAAACTATTATTTTCCAGGGGATTCTGAGGTGCATGCCTTTACTAGGAATATACAGTATATATGGGAACTTGTGTATGTGTTACACAATGTAATACCATGCACAAAAACCTTCACATATTGGCCTATTGTGATGATAAAGCTGCTGGTTAAATCTGCATCCACCACCTGAGACTAGTGAGAGAGACTTGAAATATGAAGTGAAATGAAACGATGAATGAAACTGCAAAAACTAAACTGTTTCTCAGTATTTCGCTGAGTGTGAGAAATCTGTTTAATACGTGAAAAGTGTTGTTACCCGAGGGCTTTGATGCTTTAGCATATACAGCTAGCGATCTTGTTGTGCAGTAGTTTACCTGGGAGAAGCTAACGTAGCTAGTTAGAGACACAAATATGCTAGGGGTTAGCCTTGGTAAGCTTATCCTTTTTTCCATGAGAATTCACATCACTCTGCAATTCAATCTGGACACCAAGGACCCAATTTTCCTCTCAGTGAGGAAGCCACTCACGCCACGGGGGTGGTGGTGGCCACTCATTTACCTTTTGGTGCACTCTTAGAAAGTAATTTACCACAAATTTATTTTGAAATGTTATGAACTTTTAGCGCTAAACTGTTTAATCTGTCATTGGAATCGTGTATGTCTTGGTATGTTTGATGCATTTGACAGACATTTGTAGAGCCCAACAAACAACTCTGGGCTTACATAAACCATGCTTCCAATTATAAATCAATTTAACAGCTAGTTCCTAGACTTCTGGTGTTAAACAGCCTAGAAAAGGGTTTCAAACCTTCAAATAAACCGAATAAAGGGCATGTACTATTGATTGTTTGCATAGCCTCCTGGGCCGTCTCAAGCTAACAGCAAAGGATAATTATAGGGATTTCTTTAAAAACGGTAAATCATTTAAAGACATTTCAGTAGAGCCCCAAAGTATAAAAATACACCGATATGTAAATGTGTAACATCCCCTTTAGGAATTTGGTGTAGCATTACAGTTAGATTAAAGGGGTAGGTTAGGTCTAGTATTTGGGTTAGGCACAGATGCCCTAATGAAAAATAGATCCCATCTCAGAAAATCTGTAGGGAAACATCTAGAAGCTGAGAGGGAGGGAAGAAAGAGGCAAAGGAGTGATAGAAGCACAAGTAGAGAGTAGGAAAAGAGGAAAAACATGAAATCATGTAGAGGATACACAGAGCGGCTGGTGACACACAGCAGTGACGCTGGCCCATCTTAATTAAGATCTTGCCCCAGTCTCTCGCTCTCTCTCTTTCCCTTTACTGTTTGTATGATTCTTCAGTGCGTTGGGTCAGAATAGGAAGACGACGAAGCAGGAGATACATAAACCTACAAAGTAATGAGACATACTTGACTCAGATGAATGACTTTTGAATTCTGCTCATCATTTCTACTGGGTGAAAGCTTGCCTGTAATATGAAAACACCTCCAACGCACTCTGTGATGGTGCCACACTGCTTAGCTACCAGCTAAAGCCTATATATTAGCATGTTTTACATATAAGACGTTTAAAATCGGGACACGCTAGTGAGCCAGCAAGGGAAGTAAGACGTACTGGGAAAAGCTCAACTCTGACTTCCTATAATTTACTATTTATTAGCCCACTTTTTCAACTCTTGATGTGAAATCTGCTTCTCTAATGAGTGAAGGAACTCCAGAGCGAGTTTGGGTGGTTCGTGGTACGCCAATGGCCCACAGTCTCTGTGCTAGATTCTGCCATCATGGACCTAGCACTAGCAGGCATTAGGGTCAAAAATGGATATAGCTCCTTTTAAGGCTGACAAATTTGTCATGTTCGTGCTTGAAATAAGAGGCCGTGTTGATAGCAAGAAACTTAGTTTTAATGACTCCCGTTCTCATCAACATACACCTGTCAAGGCTGTCTTGCTCTACTGTTATATAGCTCTGTAAGGTGAACACAAAACCCCTGTACTGCCGCCTAGCGGTCACACATGTAGTAACACCCAATCATAACATCCCCCTTTTTCTAAGACAAAATGTTCAACATGAATTATCACATTAACTGTGTCACTTACTTTAACGAGTTATCATTCAAGCTAACCCTGACACATAGTATAAACAGTTTATCAGATTCAAATCTAAGCCAATACTAAACCATTCAGAACACATTCACAACATACTTCAATATACATTTTGGTCAACATCTTGAACATGCATATTGATTTTTTTTTTTTTTTTTTTAAAAACACTTTTTATAGGTTGAGTCTATCAGGCTTTCTGGTTTCTCTTGTGGACCTTCGTAACTCAGGTTCACTTGCAGTAGGCGTGTGAGAGTCAGTGTTACCGTCCATATCAGATGTGGGAATGACCTGAGCTTCACCACAGGTTACACTGAACTCACCAACAGTCCCTTCAGGAGTCTTTAACAGACTGCGACGATTGCGCCTAAAGATTTGTCCATCATCAGTTCTAACAGTGTACGATCGTGGAGCAACTTCTTGCAGGACCGTTGCTTTTGTACTCCATCCATCAGCATCCTCAATCCTGACTGCGGTGTTGGTAGTCAGTGGAGGAAGATGCTTGGTTGCTCTGTCATAAAATGACTTCTGCATCATTTTCTGTTGTCGTAGCTTATGTTCAATCTTTGAGGGATTCTTTTGCTTTGTTTCGTTTTTTGAATGACTTGGCAAGGTTGTTCGGAGCTTCCTCTTCATCAGCATCTCAGCTGGTGATAGACCGCACTGAAGAGGTGATGCTCTGTAGCTCAATAAAGCCAAATACGGATCCGAGTCACTGTCAGCTGCTTTCTTTAAGAGTTGCTTGAGAATGTGAACTCCTTTTTCCGCCTGCCCGTTTGACTGTGCATAGTGTGGACTTGACGTCACATGCTTGAAATCATATTGCGCTGCAAACTTCTGCCATTCTTTGCTGCCGAAGCAGGGGCCGTTATCACTCACCACTGTGTGTGGAATGCCATGCCTGGCGAAGATAGATTTTGCATGCGTTATGACACAGGTTGACGTTGAGCTTGCTAGTAGCGCCATCTCAGGGAAGTTTGAGTAGTAATCCACTACCACTAAATAGTCTTTCCCTCTGAGATGAAACAAGTCTATTCCGACTTTGTGCCATGGTGCTGTTGGCACCTCAGGAACCACCATAGGCTCTTTGCTCTGCTTGTTCCTGTGTTTCTGGCATGTTTCACATTTATTTACTAGTGTTTCAATGTCTTTGTTCAGTCCGGGCCAGAAAACCGACTCTCTCGCCCTCCTTTTGCACTTTTCGATGCCGAGATGGCCTTCATGTATCCTGTGCAACATGTCCATTCTCAAAGCCTGTGGAATAACAATCCTGCCCTTTTTCAACAGCAGACCATCCACAGTACTGAGCTCTCCTCTGACATGGTAGAATTGTGGACATGAACCAGCCGGCCATCCCTCATCCATGTTCCTCATGACATGCTGTAGCTCAGCATCCCTTGCTGTAGCCTCAGCTATTTGTCTTGATTTTGTGTCAGACACAGGCAGTGTAGCCGACACCATGTTCACATGACACTGTATGTCCTCGTCTGTGGTACTCACACAGTTGCCGGATGTTGCTCTGGATAGGGCATCAGCGAGGACTAGGTGTTTACCTGGAGTATATATCAGTTCAAAATCATATCTCTGCATCTTCATCATTAACCGCTGAATCCGTGGAGACATTTCATTCAGATTCTTTTTGATGATGGCAACCAGCGGTCGATGATCCGTCTCGACTGTGAAAGATGGCAAGCCGTACACATAGCTATGAAACCGCTCCAAGCCATATGCCAGTCCCAAACATTCTTTTTCGATCTGTGCGTATCGACATTCAGATTTTGTCATAGCTCGGGATGCATAGGCTACCGGTTTCCAGTGCTCGCCCTCAGCCTGGAGTAGAACAGCTCCAATACCATCCTTGGAAGCATCTGTTGACACTTTGATCCTCTTCGTGTGGTCATAAAATGACAACACAGGTGCTGTGGTCAGTGTGTTCTTGAGTTTTTGCCACTCATGCTCATGTTTCACTGTCCATTTAAAATCACAGTCTTTGTGCAGAAGCTCTCGTATGCATGATGTCTTTGCTGTCAGATTGGGAATGAATTTACCTATGAAATTGACCATCCCCATGATGCGTAGCACACCGGTTTTGTCTGTGGGCCTTGGCATGTTCTGTATTGCATGTATCTTTTCCTGATCTGGTTGGACACCACGTGCAGACAGCTTGTCTCCTAGGAACAGAATCTCTTGAACACCAACCTCACATTTATTCTTGTTGAGTTTTAGTCCATACCTTTGTATGCGTTCCATAACTCTGTTCAGTCTCTCATTGTGCTGTTGGGCTGTGGATCCCCATATGATGATGTCATCAATGTAGACTCGAACTCCATCCAAGCCCTCGATAATCTGCTCCATTGCTCTGTGAAATATTTCAGGTGCTGACTTTATTCCAAAAGGCAGTCTGAGAAAGCAGTGTCTGCCGAAGGGCGTATTAAAGGTGCAGTACTTTGTGCTGCTTTCATCCAGTTTCAACTGCCAGAAGCCTTGTGAAGCATCAAGCTTTGTGAAGTAGCTTGCACCTGACATTTCACTGATGATCTCTTCACGTGTAGGTATTTGATAATGTTCACGCTTTATGCTCTCATTTAGGTCTTTGGGGTCCATACATATTCTCAATTCACCATTCTTTTTCTTTGTGATGACCATTGAGTTGACCCAGTCTGTAGGCTCGTTAACCTTTTCAATCACCCCCAGCATGATCATTCGGTCGAGTTCTTTTTTTAGGCTGTCTTTCAGTGGCGCCGGTACTCTGCGTGGTGCGTGCACAACTGGTTGGGCTCCTTCTTTCAACTGTATTTTATATGTGAAAGGTAAAACACCAAAACCCTTGAAAACATCTGGAAAGTTCTGAACAATTGTGTCCATAGGGTCATTTGTTGGGTTTATGGTTGGGATGATGCGATACACTCTTTTCACCAACCCCAGTTCTTCACAGGCGCTATCACCCAGGAGTGATTCGCGTCCTTCATTCACAACAAAGAAGAATAGGTGGTGTACTTTCCCTTTAACTGTGACACTCAACTTGCATGTGCCCAAACATTTGATTGGCCGCCCATTGTAATCTTTCAGTCCAGAATCTTTTCTTTTTATTTGTGGCTTATTTTTCATTGCCTTCACATCACATATGCTTATCAGATTTGCTTTCGCCCCAGTGTCCAATCTCATGGTAACTACAGTCCCATTTATCATTAGAGGAGCTATCCATTTATCTTCTCTGGTGACATCATTTACATTGTCTGGTTTATTTATTTGTTCACTTTCACAATTCACCATTCCAACAAAGAACGTGTCACTGAGATCAGGCTCATCTACAACATTCACAGTTCTTCCTTTCTTCCCCTCTTTCCGTCTGGAGAAGCACTGTTTAGCAAAATGATTCTTGCCTTGGCAACTGGAGCATTGCTTACCAAACGCCGGACACTGTCTTGGCTTATGTTGTGAGCCGCAGCGTTTGCAGGTTATCCTCACGTCCTCCGACTGCTGTGCATGCTGAGTCTGTGCGCGCTGTCTCCGCTGATTGAACACCGCTCCAACCGCTGCCGCGCTGTCGCTCTGCGCCGAGGCGACTGCAGACATCTCGCTGAACGTCCTCACATGCTTTTGAGACAGCTCACTCGCCTGGCAGATCATAATGGCTCCTGCCAACGTCAGCTCCATCTCCCGTAGTAGCCGCTCTCTGACCTTTTTATCCTCCACGCCGAAGACAATCTGGTCCCGGATCATGGAGTCCTTCAGCGTCGCGAAGTTGCAGGACTGAGCCTTCAGCCGCAAGTCCGTCAGGAAGCTATCAAAGGGCTCATGCTGCCGCTGTGTACGAGACCGAAACACGTACCTCTCGTACGTCTCGTTCTTCTTCGGAGAACAGTGAGCGTCAAACTTACTAAGCACAACGTCCAACTTTTCACTATCTTCAGGAGTGTCAAACACGAACGTGTTAAATACTTCTATGGCCTGTGGCCCTGCTATCGTTAGCAGTAGCGCTACCTTTCTTGCTTCCGGCTTTGTCTCAAGTCCCATAGCCGCAACATACAGCTGAAACTGCTGTTTGAAGGTGCGCCAGCTCTCGTCGACATTCCCCGACAGTTTCAAACTTTCCGGTGGTTTTAACTCCATGTCGTCCAGTCGAGTTTACTCCTGGTACCATGTCATGTTCGTGCTTGAAATAAGAGGCCGTGTTGATAGCAAGAAACTTAGTTTTAATGACTCCCGTTCTCATCAACATACACCTGTCAAGGCTGTCTTGCTCTACTGTTATATAGCTCTGTAAGGTGAACACAAAACCCCTGTACTGCCGCCTAGCGGTCACACATGTAGTAACACCCAATCATAACAAAATTGTCTCTCTGAAGGTGGATATTGATATTATCAAGGGTGATCAGAAATGAATGCTCTGAAGAAACGTGGTAGCTAGTGTAGAAGGTGGCTTCTCAGCATTGTTGTGAGAGGTTTCCTCGCTTCAAACTACAGTGGAACTGTAAAACTGAGTCAGAATTGGGAAGTATGAAGACAAGGGGAAGAGGGTGCAGCGCTGTTACATCCGCATTGTGGGGAATCACGGGGGAATCTGGTTCATATTGCACTACAGCAATCTCAGCAGAAGTCACTACACAAGGAAAAGAACATCCTGGTTCATCACTTACACAGAGGTCCAGACCCT
This sequence comes from Eupleurogrammus muticus, assembly GCA_036785175.1. Classification (NCBI taxonomy): domain Eukaryota; kingdom Metazoa; phylum Chordata; class Actinopteri; order Scombriformes; family Trichiuridae; genus Eupleurogrammus; species Eupleurogrammus muticus. The sequence continues at coordinate 1,841,754 of JAYKQN010000029.1, forward strand.
CGAAAGCCTGATGGAAAACCATGCATCATTGTCACCAAACTACATTACGACCAAGACTGTGTTGATGTGCTGTGTGAAGCCAGAGAGGCTGAACATATCGCCATCTTCGACTATACCAGCGTTACCAAGGCCCATGCAACACTTAAGGACATTAAAATCTCCTCTGTAGATGTCGGGACATTCATTTACATGTTTTTACCTGCTGTGCATCTCATTATTAAAAAAATGTCCAGATGCATTTACAGGATGGATAAACTAAAATGGTTTAGCGCATCTTTGTCACTTCATTGGTAGTGTATATACTAACGCTATTAATAAAGCGAATTAGATAGATTGATAGATAACGGTTGATTCGTCACTATGCAGCCATTTGCTGCATTGTCCATGCAAGGGGAATATATTAAAGATTGCAAACTATTTAGTTTAGATAGCCTTTAGATTTTGATATTGGCATGGTGACATTTTGTTTAGATGTACTTTCTCTCTTCTTTGTTCAAAGTTAAACTGTGTGAAGTATGAATCAAGGTAAAATGTGTGGACAACCCCTTTTTTGTTCACTATTTCCACATATTAGAACATGTTCAGACGAATTCCTTTTCTATTATAATGTATGACGGGCTGCCGAACACTGGTTTATATCCTGCTGCCAACACACTCTGTGTAAGCTGTGTTGTTTGCGGTTTTATAGTCGCCATGTTCTGAGAGGTGACAGGGGTTGGGATTTTGCCAGGCCTGTGTGTGTGTGTGTGTGTGTGTGTGTGTGTGTGTGTGTGTGTGTGTGTGTGTGTGTGTGTGTGTGTGTGTTTTGGTATTTTTTTTGTCAGTGAATGTCTCTGATATATCTCGTGTGTGCTGCAAATGATTGTTCTAGTCCTGCCCAGTTACTTTAAAGTTGCAATGTCAAATCTCTAAATCATCCTGTGAAACTAAGAGGCTCACACACACATCTTGAACATCTTAAGGTTGATGTTACCTTTCTTCAGAAAGCTCAGCTCTGCACTGCTGACTCATCTTCTGCACTACTTATTATTCACTCTTGATAGATTTGGTTTTCAGTCCTAAGTTTGTTTATTTTATACAGACTTTATACTCTTTCCCCACAGGCTGCTGTACACACAAATCGGGCCTAATAACCTATCTGCATACTTCAAACTACAACAAGGCATGAGATAGGGTTGGCCCATTGCTCCTCTGGTATTTGCAATCAGTGGAGAACCTCCAGCATTAATCAAGGGGATTACAGGGCGATGAGGGTTGGGAGTGCAAACTATTACTCTATGCCGATGATTTACTGCTGTGTATAGATTGTTTAGACCCCCTAGACTTCAAGAGTTCTACAGTTACTAAATATCTATCTATAAGATAAATGTCCATAGAAGTGAGCTAATGCCGATTAATGAAACAGCCAAGAACTCTTCATTTAGAACAACTACGATTAAAATAAGAATAATACAGAACAATCAACAGAATCATGATGAATTGATTTGATCGAGGGTTTTATATCAGTTGCAGAGGCTTTCTATTTTTCTTTTCTGTAATATCAAACTTCATTTAGAACAAAACAAAAACAATAATCTCTAGAATTTATTCCTCATTTGTGAACATGTAGTTATATAGTTCCAAGTGGTGCATCACCTTTATTAGAATAAAGTGAAGCTTTCAAACCAGAAAATTTAAGCAAGCCCCGACAGATTTTTAGAAATTAAAATTTTGCCAATATTTTTAAGAATATCCCGTAGTCCTTAAAGAGCCAATAAAAGCTTCCCTTATATAGCATGATTTGGAGAAGCACCACCTCATGTGCAGCTAGTTAAAAGCAGCATGCTTGGCTTTTTGCACTCTGCTAGCCAGAAGATTAATATTATTTAGGTGGAAGAGCCCTCTTCCTCCCACACAGTCTCTGTGGATAAAAGGGGTGATGCAATTTCTCAGGACTGAGAAGATAAAACATTGCCTCCATGGGTCTATATTAAGATTTTATGCTACCTAGCAGCCCTTTCTGACATTTGTGGAAAATATGGAGGCAGACGAACCTTGCTGTATACTCACAATAGTAATAATTCAGCACTTTACCAGAGTTACAGTGAGTGAACATGCTGTGAATTTCATTGACTAGCGAGTGTAAATCAGCAATTGTCCGATGGGGATGAGAGGACAGATTGGCTTTAAACATTGTCTTAAAAGCATAAAGATACATAAATAAGATATATATTCATGTGATAAGCAATGGTTTCTACTTCCCAGAGTTTACTTCTCAATAAAAACCCTAAAAACCAACAGAGACTAAATAAAGTTTCTCTGATGAACTCTTGTTCATGTAGGTATTAACGTTAGCATGCCTTCATCAGAAAAAACAAGAAACTTAGACATGTTTGACTAATCTGCACTAATATGCTGGTGAAAATGAGGCACTACAACAGCTATAAACTCTTTCAAACTGTATAGATCAACATTATTCAACTGGGAAAAATTAGGATTACGTATGTATGTATGCAAGGTAAGAGCATTACGTCCTAGTATGTTAAAGAGATCCTTTTCCCCAAACTGGGGTAGGGCCTCGGTGCTTGGTACTTGATGCTGATCCTTTATTTCTTCAAGACTGGTCTCCTGCTACACCGTCTTTATAGGGAACCCTAGGAGGAGCAAACCAGAAGCTCATCTACATTCAGAATAGACGCTGAAAGCGTGAAAACGTGTAGCACCAGTTCTGGTTTAATTGCACCGGCCGTCATCCAACATGTTTCAGGCGGACTCCTGATACTCACATGGTAAATCCATAGATAAGACGTGTACTCTACAGTTTCTACAGGGCTGATCACGCCACAAACTGCAGCACTAAGCTCTGCACCGTGGGGAGATGGAGCCTTCTGCTCTGCTGCAGCAGGCTCGTGTTGGAGGTTTCCACAAGCCTGCTGCCCTCGTATGGTTATCTGTGGACAGCACAGATGAGTCTTATCTAATAAAACAAAGGCCTGAAATCTCTTCTATTCATCTTAACCCTTAACGTCTCATGCCCTATGTTAATAATATAGCAATAACCCTAACAAACCCTAACCATAATAATATAACATTGTCCCTATGGATGAAAACAGCTGTACATAAATTTAATTATCTATTAATTATTTATTACCATGCCTTCTCCTTCTTGGACTGCAGGTATATTTCCCACAGACTGCCAGTCACATTGCCTGCGAGTGATGTTAATCCATCCTGTGTTCAGTAACCAACATCCACAGAAGCCATGCTACTGCTACTGTCCTAATCTTCTTGGCAACAGCAACCTTGAAATGTCAGTTTTTTTCTGTCTATGATGGAGCAGGCAGTGGGCTGAGTTGAACAATGTATGGATTGTATGGGGCTGGATGGTGGCATCCCTTATCCCCATGCCCTGCTCTATAATGAAGGATATTCCGTGCACACGGTGTAATCAGCATCACACCGGCCTGACCTAAACCCCCTCCGACTTTCCACGGGGCCACAAGTTAATTCTTGAATCAGTTAGCGGTCAGGGGCATAATGTAGTCTTTTCAAATACTGAGCACTAATCTTTTAAGAAGGTTCACCTTGAGTGCGATAGCGACCTGTCGGATGGATGATGCTCGGGGCTGACACACTGGCGTACGCCCAACCACACACACCATTACACCGCGAGCCATCCACCTGTCACACAGCTCCCACCTCTTAGATTATAAGGGCGCGTATGCATCCACACTGGGTTTCCTGTGTTTTCTGTTACTGATTTATTTGGTGATACTTGTTCTTTCATCAGGGACCTAACATGGAACCTTTCAGGGCAGCGGTCCAACCTTTGTACCCCACGGATCGGTTTAATGTCAGACAATATTTTCAGGGAACGGCATTTTAGGTGTGGTGGATGAATACAACAAAGTAATATGATATGACCTTCTTAACAATAATCAATCAACATTTAAACACGCCTTCAAAAAGAGATAAACCACCACAATGCTGAATCAGTGGAGCCCTGAGCTTGTTTTTCTGCAACCAGGCGGTTCCATCCAGGGGGAATAGGAGACAAAGACACCTGAAGTGTGAGGTTTATGTCCAGACTACGTCCTGATTTTGTTTCAATCACAATCACTGCAGAAAACCACAGCTTCATGCAGGCTTTTTAGCGTTAGCAATACGATATGCTAAGTATGACGCTCTGAATGCACTCGCGTTCGTCAATATGGTGACCCTCAGTAATTGTTCATGTCCTTCTTTTTTCAAAATACTCCAAAGCCTTGTCTTTTAAAGCAGGGTGCTGGGTCTCCAAGTGGAGAAGCAGTTTTTAGGGCTTCGTTGCCTCATTCTAGATCCAATCGCTGCATATTCTGCAGAACGGGCTTGGTGCGTTGGAATCTCCTGTTGGTATTTTACGTAGAACTCCTGATATTTTCTCCAGGCTGGGCCTTTTTCCCATTGAAATAGAAACTTCCCAAAAACGAGAAGAGCGCCTTGAGTGACATAGACGGATGTAACCAAGAATCTGGTCATTTTTCAAAATAAAATACCTTTCAGATTCCGAAATAAATAAAACCGAAGTAATGTAAGTTATTTATTCTTTCTGTGCGGCCCAGGTGTTGGGGGGTTTTGTCTAGACGCGTTTCCCAGGACCAGACCACCCTTTCCAAACTCCTCCTTGTAACTCTAACTCAACAAAACATCTCAGCTGTTGACACCAAATTAAAAAATCCTTGGTTGCCACGTGAACAAAACCAATACAATGAAATTCAGGCCTTTAGAGCAGGGACATTGATGAATACTCCTGGGGTTTACGTGTTGAAGTTGACATGTGCAGAAATTGTAGTAGGGAAAAAAATGTCTTTTCTTAAAGCAAATGTTTGAATTGTACATTCGACTTGGTTAAATAAGACGTGTTGTATCTGGCCTCGTCTGATTCTCGCTGTTTTTAGCTCACACACACACACACACACACACACACACACACACACACATGCAGACACTCATAAATGACTCCTCTCTTCTGCAGCAGCAGATAAGACAGTGAGGTGTGATCAGTGAAACGCCGGCTGTTGGACACCATTAAGCCGTGGTCTTATCGCGCCGCTGAAATCCTTGTGGGTGACGTCCCGTGGCTTCCTCTCTCTCTCTTTCTGAATCCCTCGCTCGCTCTGTGTCTCTGTTCTGTTTAGTCGTCTTATCTCTTCTTCTCTGCGGCTTTGAGGGGGTTGTATGTGAGCTGTTGTCCTCTGTAGACTACAGTAATATGGCTGTGGTTGGGAACAGGCACGCTATGACTGTAGCAGTGATATCCACGATCACACATTAGTGAAACATTATCACTATTTCCTCATGAACTACTGCGTCTACTATACATTGTTGGGTTAAATGTATAATTTCTATTAAATTAACTTTGGGGATGTTCTAAGCTGGCAGAGCAACTTAGTTCTAAGTGTAATTTTCATTAAAAAAAAACATTATTGTGCATTAACATCCTAAAATGAAAATGTCTTTTTAAACATTTTGGATCACAAAAGTGATCATTGGGGTTTAAGCAGCATTTGTCAGTTTGTTAACGGATTTTCATCAGTTAATCAAGGAATGTTGCGAATGGTACAATGAAGAGACGATTCAATTTTGGTATTGATCCATAAGACATCCTGGTTTCTGGATCAATTTGAACTTTTTGTTTGCACTAACACAGTTAAACAGGCGCCCCTGGTGGTGAAACCATGCAACTGCACCACAGGACAACAAAGTTGGCTCACAATATTATAAAATAAATTACAAAAACAGTTTTTTATATCTCTATATCAAAATCAGATCAAAATCCAATTGCATGGCACTCGTAATCTTGTCCAGAAGTATCATCACATCCAGTGTTGCAGCAGGATTGAACGGAAGCTGAACACCAGCCTGTGTCAGATTTCTCCTGAATGTGCTGGGTTACGTCCACTTCTCAACCGTCCATTTTACTTCCTCCCAGAGTTTTGTTCCTCCTGTACATCCAGTTAGTACCAGAAACATGTTAAGGAAACTCCTGAACATGCTGTTTTCAATAGTTCTCAGGTCTTTGAAAGCTTTAGTTTAAGCGGCTCTCTAAAATCTTCACTGACAAATTTGACTATTATAATCTCTTCAGCTGCAAGACGCATTATTGGAGATGATCTGTGAGGAAGAAGATTTCATTTAGCCCGTTGGGTGATGTTAGAGAACCCCCCACATCAGGTGTGTTTTCCTGCCTCCTGCTGACTTGACCTTTCACAACCGCCTCCTGTTGACTTTTTGACTTTTGCTCATGCTTAAACGTACAGCTCCTGAGATTTAACATCCTTAAGAGTGACTGTGAAGCCCCTTTCCATGGAACCGATCCCCTTATTTTTCTATCCAGTTGTGTTTTGTGCTGTTCTCACTGCTCCAGGTGTTTCTGGGTCGGAATTTCACCTAAAACACCAGCTTCATGACAAACGTGACACACCATAATGTCAGTCATCCAGGTGTGACAGGTTATGTTTAAGTGACACTCACCAGGCAGCTCAGGGCATGATGGGAAATGTCTGACTGTCACCTGATTGGCTGCAGTTTGGACTAAAAACACTTGCAGTTCCTGAAAATCTCATTGTTGTTCCTGGATTGTATTAATCTCACGTGGTTAAGGTTTTATGTTAGAGCGCTACAGACGCTTCGTCATATTTCCTCGTCTTAGCTTTGGGAGACTTTCGTTTGTCTCTTTATCTCCGTCTCTCTCCGCCTGTCTTCTCATCCCTGTTAAATAAGTTTTCATGGTGTCACTTGGTGTCTACACTTCATACTCATACTCTGTGCTGTATGCTCCCTGTGAACACTCTGCTGCCCCCTAATGTAGTGGAGGTGCAACTGCACTTTATTCTAGGACCATAAAAAAAAATCAAAATTAAAAAATTAAAAAGCATGTTCACAGAGGTCCAATGCACCCCCTGCTTGAGCCCCACTATTTGAGAATCACTGACTTAATCAGAGTATAACATATAAAAGTGAATTTTGAGCATAGTTTTTCTAAACGCGTGCTGAACCTGTAGCCGTGATAAAATGTATATGAAGAACATTCTAAAGCAATGCATTGAAGAAAGTAGAACGAAAGGTGATGCCACAACTAGACAAACATGTGACTTTGTAAACTGCTGAATGGAGAAGGTGACCTTGAATTAGCATCGAATCAAAACTGCCGTTAAAATCCGTAATATTTCAGAAGTCGCGGTGGTAAAGCCATTTATGGTAACCTTATTAAGACATGATGAGATATGTTGGCCCCCATTAGCAGATTGTAAAATATAAGCCACATAAATAAGCAGAAGTAAACAGTAAATGGCAGCGGTGGCATTTGGCCTTCGCGAGCACATCGTCTTTGTTTTCAGTCCCGTGAACACGGCGTATTATTGTGGCTCGGCTGATAATTAGACACTGTTAATACGTTCATTCATCAATATCAGAGCCGCTCACAGCAGAGCCCATTACACAGGGCCTGTGTGTGTGTGTGTGTGTGTGTGTGTGTGTGTGTGTGTTCATATATGTGGGGGAAAGAAGTGAGATGGGCTTAATGACCCTTGTTAGTACACAGCTCATTTGTATCGGCATGGTTTACACACACCTTTTTTTTCTCCCTAACTCTAGAAACTATTATTCTCCCAGATACAAATTGTAATGCAAATGCCGCAGCAAGGCTGAATAAAACATGATGTCAGGTAGCTTATGTAACGCCAAAGTCAGCCGTCGACTGCACTTCAAGGTTGCGGCTGAAATACGCCCACCGGGCAGCGTTTGATATATCAATACAGAACGCAGCGCGGGGCGTATATTGATGGGAGACCAGTTGAGAGAAGTGAGGTGGAAACGGCACCAGGCGCCGAGCGGAGCGACGGGATGTGACCGAGGACTCGAAAGTGCCGACTGCTCCGGGGCAGCGAGATCGGAAGAGTCTCTTTCTCCAGATATTTCATCATGAGGTCCAATTAGCGTTTCCACTCGTCTCGCCGAAGTGGCGGTGAAATATTTGATGTCAAAACTGATGTTGTTACCGATTGGCTGAGGGCGGCTTTCGTTTTCATTAAAAGGTCCGATGGCTTCGTAACTTAAAAAGGTCACAACTTGTAATCCCCGCAGCCACGACAGGAAAAGTCTCCCTTTGGAAATTGTTTCCTGGCTCTGCTGAATAAAAGCTGCAAGGTGTGAATGTCCATAACTACTGAAGCTAAAAGGAATTAGCCTGGCTGTTCCCATCCTTTTTGCAAGGACCCAGGAGCCAATCAATCAATAATAATAATGCACCTTTCTTTGCAACCTTAGTAAGTGTTCCAAGTAATTTAGACCACAAATTTGTGCTAATCTATATCATCATCATTGGGTATTGGGTACATTGTTTGGTACGATTGGCTATAAGCTACAGACACGTTTGACAGACATTTGTAGGGTCGAATGAACATAAGCTACCACCTCTAATAGATGGATCCCAGACCAAATCTGTGTTCTTGCAGTGTCCCAGATCACTTCTTTGCAGTTCACTTCAATTCAGTCACTGGCTTGTGCAGCACTCAATATTAGAGACGGAAGTACTGCCGCAATCTCTAAATCCTAATATGGTGTTTGCCAAGATGATGGGGAATATGAAGAAGATTGAATCCACCTTGCAATATGAGCAGCATGAACTTTATTCTGATTCTGGAATAAGGAATCCCATTGGCAGCATTGTTGTAATTAATGTTAAAATGATCAATTAACCTCTTAAGACACACTGAGGGGGATGGGGAAGGGGGGGAGGGTCATTTATGGCAATACTGCGCATCAGACATTGGTTTCTATGCAACACTTGTGGTCTTAAAGATGTTTCACATTGATTGACACCATGCACAAGCCAATGGAAGCACGAAGTCAGGAGATACCAGCTGGAAAACCAATGAGGACATTCTAGTTGTGGACACTCAAATGCTCTTTTTGACTAAACTAAATCACAGATATCTGCAACACATATTCACACAGACTCTCCATGTTAAAACAGCTTGACATACACATCCATGCATAAATGCACTTATAGTTTTCTGTGATGCAGCAGCTTTGGCACCAAACAGAAATTATTCTGAGATTCCAACAATAATCGGACACGCTCACACGTAGCTTAAAAACACAAAAAAACAACATGTGGAAGTAGGTTAATTATTTTGGAGAGCTCTGTGTGCATTTTTTCTTATTAAACAGAACGAGAAGCTTTTGTGCTGACAGCACTTTTCATTATGGGGCCAATCTGCTGAAATTTGGAGAGAAGCCTGAAACTCTGGAAACCGCTCCGCTCACTATAAAAACAAGGATAAATTCCATTAAAAAATTAAATCTCAAACAGAATTGAAGAGGTTTAGTGTGAACGGTTAAAATTGTGGCTCAAACAGCAGCAGAAGCAGAAGTCAACACAACAGCAGTTTTACCAATTCATAGTTTAATGTGCTTGTGTTTTTATCAGTAATTGACACCTGGATTTTGTTTGTATTTTTTGTTATCTGATTGCATTTTAAACATCTGACTAGGGAAAAATAGGCAAACTAGCTGAAACTAAACATCTTGGATGCCACTTTTTTGTGGTAATTATGTAAGCATCATCCCAGCCAAAAAAAACATTAAAATAAATTAAATTGCACTCAGCTGCTAAACTTTATGGGCATGTTTGCGGCGTCATATAATTAGTGCCATATCGTTCGTGAATAGGACCTCAAATGATTCACAAATTACGGTGCTATCACCAACCACACTCCATTCTGTGTGGATTCATCCCAGAAGGTTTTTGCAGAACAGGGGTGGTGTTAAAAGCTTTTTCATATCGTGAGCTATAAAGTCCTCAGAGGTCCATATTATTATAACTAGGGATGGAAAAACAGACAAAAAAAAGTTTACAACCACTGTGTTACTAAGCCTCATAATTGCTGCATTTCTAGACTCAACTAATGGCGAAATTGAGAGTGACGATGATGAGTGATGAATTTCCGTTAGTGTCTCTTTGGGATAGGAAAACCAGTTTGTAAAAGTCCAACAGAGAGCGGTTGTTGTACTTGGCTTTGAGCTCGTTGTTGTTTTGCAGCTCGATTATTTCCATTTGGAGGTTGCCTGGCACCTTAGATGGTCGCACATTAAACGGCGTCGCGAACGTGTTGGGTTCCTTTTTTGTATATTTTTCGCATCATGAAACCTCCCATCAAATGCCTGGATGCGTTTCACACGCCCGTCAGCATATTCAGTCCGAACGTCGGGCTTTTTTGTTCTTGCGAAGCGCGTCCTTGCCGCGGCTTTAGCTTCACTTGAAAACGATTTTTACATTTGAAAGCAGAGCTGGCCGACGAGCTGGTTGGGTCCTTGTCCTTTTGATTCCCACCACGAAAGCCAGATCACAGAGGAAGCCGCCATCGCTCAGCTCCATGACGGGTTTACCCTTTCATCTCCATGAAGTTTCTGACTTCCTACTGCATTATAAAACTCAGCCATGACACGTCGCACTCACACTCAAACTCTAGGTCAATGAAGTTTAGGGTGTACACGTTGTTAGGATCCAGGGAATTTGCACACAAACTTGCTGTTTACAGTCAGTCTGTCCAGTTTATGTGATTTTGTGATTGTATGAATTCCTGCATAATCAGCAATATATCTCACATATTTGCAATACTAACAAAAATTATCCTTTCTGTGAATAAGTCCCTCTCGTCTTCTATGTCTGTTATCTTCTATCCTTTAGTTTTATATGGAAGTGGAGGGGAAATTGTTCTGGCTCAAATCACAGTCAATTCTTTGCAGTTTACTTCAATCCAGTCACTGGCTTGTGCAGTGCACAAAGTTGGAGATGGTAGTACCGTCAAAAAACGTGCACACGATGGATCTCTGAATCTCAATCTACATGGCATTGTCCATCCACCTTCCTTTTCTTGATAGTCACCATAATTTATCAATCATCATACTTTTCAATAACTCACATAATCACAGGTTGTATTTTCGACCCTGATGTTGACTCGATATACATAGCAGTTTGGTTTTACTCAGAGAACTAATGTATGAATTTAGTTTTTTTCCTTGATTTTTTTAATGTATTCATATATGCATGCATGAAATAAAATATTTTTAAAAATTGCATGCGCCCCAGTTGAAGTTGTTCCTGTTGCAGAGGAACCATGCTATTTTGTATTTAGATTTCTAAGTCAGTTTCCAGTAATAAACATTTTTAGTGTTTTGTATTTGGTTATTATCATTAGTAATGACAAGGATGCTGTTTGTCATTAAATACGTGTATTAAAACTCTAACTTTACCATCCTGCCTCATTAAACCACTTCACTAGTTTTAATGTAGTAAATCATAACAGCTTCAGTTAGAATGGGTGTTTTAATCATTAATTACTCTTTTGTGGCCACTAACTACCACTAACTACTGAGCATTAGCTCATCACTAGTTTCATTTATTATAATGTATGGAATATTTAAATTTACTTAGACAGTAAAAATTATCCTAAAGCCTTAAGATTTTATTTTATTTACTGTATTGATAAGAAACTACAAAACCACTACCATAAAAAGTAGCTTGGCTGTGTGAATATGAATATGTATGGTTAATGGTATTTGCTCTGTTTGTCTTTGAGCTGTATTTTTCATTATAAAACATGAATTAGGAGAATGTTACTTAAAAAAGTTGCAGTTACGATGTAGAAATTAAGTTGAGAATTTGAGCAGCGTTTAGTTCTTGAAGCGGTGTTAATCTTTACTCTCGAAGCTAAAGAACTGACCTTCTGTCAAATCCGCAAAATTAACCAAATGAACCCATGTTTATAGCCAGCGCCAAGATCTCTTTTCCCTGCTCTTCACTCCCACTCACACTTGTTAACCACCAGAGCTCAGCCCATTACATCTGCTGTGTCTGGGCCTGGATGCATGGATGTGTGTGTGTGTGTGTGTGCTCCGTGGGGGGTAATGGCCCTTGCTAATGCACTGCTTGCCTGTAACAGTGTGTGTGTTATCCACCGCCCAATGCTTGACTGGCAGCACGCACCGTACAAAGAGGAACGTGGGCGTTGTTAACCTCATGGTGGACGGGGTCAGACGAGCCACTGAATGTTTCTGCACTTTTTAACCTGGAACCTCTGGAACTGCAGGATCAGGGTTGAGATGTTACAGTGGGGTTTATCCACTGGTGCATTTACTGAACATGCACGTGCATCTATACTGTACTGTACATGGATAGCTGCATGGTTACTGCAAAACATTCTGTTCCATGAGCTTCAGTTTGAAGTACTGACAGGACAAATGTTGGTGTCACGTTTTATCGGTACAGCTACTGTATTTTCATGACTATAAGGTGCACATAAAAGTCTTATATTTCCTTCAAAATGTGCGGTGCACACTATGTATGTATGTAAGGGGGAGTGTGGGCATGGATTGTAGATAAAATAAGATGCACGGCGGAAAGTAAAGTGAAAGTGAAAGTGAAGCTGGCACGTTTGATGGAGATTTAGCTGCTGTTGGAATCAGAAACAGAGGATGAGGACTTTAATGAAAATACAGTAGCTAATAAAGCTCAACATGTCAGTTTAAAATGCTGTCTGCTATGGCAAGCCTCTTAAAAAATATATTTAAAAGTCAGTTTGGATGTATGTTGCAGGTATCTTTGATTCAGTTTAGTCAAAAATCTGGGATATCCACAACTATATTTTTACGATCCATTATCGTCATTTGAGAAATCCACAACTACAGGTCCTATATGACAAATGACGTCACTTGTTCCTGTCATGTGTATGGGGTTTGTCCTTATAGATATCTACCATTCACTTCCAGATTCCTGCAACGCAAATTTAATAATGTTATTTGTATAGCCCAAAATCACAAATGACAGATTCACTTCAATGGGCTTTAGAACACAACACCCTCTATTACATTACTGATATCTGTAAATGAAATTCCAGTTTGAGATATCTATAATTTGATTCTGACTAGTAATAATTCCAGTCCAAGATATCTTTAATTCGCAATACAATTAAACATATCTGCATGTCTCTTTTCAGAAATCTGAAATTAAGTTCAGACCTAATGAAATGAAGTTGTAGAATTATTATAACTATTATCAAGTCATAAATAGAGATATCTGTTAGTTTCTAGTTCAAATGTAAAATCTGTAATTTCTTTGAGCCTATAATCAAAACTGAATTACAGATCATTTCTGAAGGGGGGTAGGCTCACTATCTCACACTCTGCTGGTTTATCCCATAAAAATGACGCCACATACATCCAGTACAGCATTTGGCATTTTCACATAGCGCAGTGTGAATATGTCAAAAACTGTCTTTGTGACAAAATCTCCATATTACAGCTTCAGAACTTTCGACATTTCAGCGACACGTGGCATAAGAGGCTTCCTGCAAGATTTATACATCACTTGATGATTATGTAAATGCATCCATATTAGCATCTATGAATTTTAATTAATATCCTACATATGACCTAATATCAATGATAGAGGTAGAGTTTAGGCTGTCGTTTATGTATTTAAGAATTTACAGGCTCAACAGAGGAGATAGTGGGAGCCAAGGTGAACAGAAAGTGACAAAAGGATGTTTAAATGTAGTGAAAGGACCTTGAACGCGGCGCCATGCGCCGGCTGGTGATTTGTGACATGCCTTCCATATTACTGCGGGTAACATGTGACCTTCCAGTCCTGATGGCGTTCCTTACACCGGCCCCTGTCTCCGAGGATGTTGTAGTCGTCGTGTAATGAGCCGCCTCCGGCTTTTCCCCGTCAATGGAAATATGGCGTATGAAGCAGATCACATTTTCAAATCCAAATTTTGCTTTTTGTCAATATTCATTACGGCTAATGCGATGGAATAAGCAAATGTAGACGTCTTTGATGAAAAATCAGATAGAAGCACTTAGAGCGTTTAGGTTTGGTGTTTATTGAATCAATGTTCCGACGCTCAGACGTCAATGTCACGTCAACCCTGCTGTCAATGAAGTCAAATTGCTTTTCTGGATGCTCCACAACCTCTTAAACAGGGAAGGACTCTGGGGTGTTAGGCCTTCTAAGAGGGTAGATAAACGATGATTAGGGCCGATAGTCGATGAATCATGGGATGACAGTTTTTTTTGTTCATAAAAAAGGTGAGAAATGTTTAACAAAGCTGAAGATTCAACCTAAAAGACTAAAGAAACCAGAAATTAATCAGAGAAGAGAAGCTGAAACCAGACAATTTGGACATTTTCTTTGATAAAATGACCAAATTCAGTTGTTGTATTGCTCTATCTAAATAAAAGACAACCTTTGGTCATGACACATGAACATGAACGTCCATGAGCAAAAAGGGACTGGTCATGTGACCTTATAAATTGTATGTCCTTCAAAATAAAAGCCTCCTTTTCACAGCTCACTGTAAAAACATAGCTTGAATATCACAACTTTTTAGAAATAGCAAAATAAAGTCAAACACTGTGCAACAGAGAGTTATTAGTTTGAATAAACTACTGCATGCTACAATATTTTTTTGTGCAATGTGCTAGGTTGCCTTCTGGGTTGCTCTCTAAGTTGCCCTCTAGGTTGCTCTCTAAGTTGCCCTCTAGGTTGCCTTCTTTATCGCCCTCTAGGTTGCTCTCTAAGTTGCCCTCTAGGTTGCCGCCTAGGTTGCCCTCTACGGTGCCTTCTTGGTTGCCCTCTAGGTTGTTCTCTAAGTTGCCCTCTAGGTTGCTCTCTAAGTTGCCCTCTAGGTTGCTCTCTAAGTTGCCCTCTAGGTTGCTCTCTAAGTTGTCCTCTAGGTTGCCCTCTTGGTTGCCCTTCCATTGCCCTCTAGGTTGCCTTTCTGGGTTGCCTTTCTAGGTTGCCCTCTAGGTTGCCTTTCCAGTGCTCTATAGGTGCCATCTGGGTTGCATTTCCCGGTTGTCCTCTAGGTTGCCCTCTTGGTTGCCCTTCCATTGCCCTCTAGGTTGCCTTTCTGGGTTGCCTTTCTAGGTTGCCCTCTAGGTTGCCTTTCCAGTGCTCTATAGGTGCCATCTGGGTTGCATTTCCTGGTTGTCCTCTAGGTTGCCCTCTCGGTTGCCCTTCCAGTCCCTCTCCCCATGCATCCTGACTTCCTGCAGGCTGGTGCTCCACCATGTTCATGTTTTTATTCTTGCGTTGGGTCTGAGTTCACGGTGCAGAGGTCTGCTGAGGTGAAACTAACACGAACTCAACTTGAAAGGCGACATCGTCTAACTCTTGGCAGCAGCTGCTGCATTCGCTCCAAAACTCCACAGTCCAGGACAATCAAGGTTTTCGTCATCGGGGAAGAAAAAGAAACGCTGACTGTGAGCGTGTCCTGCTGGGGAGAACTCTGAGTTTAAAGGGAGTGAAAGTAGCACCGTGATTGGCCGTGATTGTCACAGTTTCTCTAGATGAGGCTGTTGCTCATATATAATGAATGATAATGTATTCTTTCTGATCCCAACCTGATCAAAGTTCACGGTCAGTTCCGAAATTCTCCCTGATGGCAAAAGGCTGAAGTCGATCTTTGAGGCAAACCTGGTGAGTTCAGCTGGGACCCCCCACTGACAGACTCCATTCCTCTCAGACATGTAACTGGAATAATGTCAAATTATTATATTATTAAGAGCTCAACACATCTAATACGGAATGTTACATTTACACAATTATTCCCAGTCAATATTCAAAACTCTCATATGTACTACTCATTATTTGTTTTGTCTTTTTTCTCACTTTGTACAGCTACTTCTTTTTTTCCTCTTGCACACTATGTTTTTTGTTTCATGCACCACTACACCAACATAAATTATTTGTGGGTGAAAACATACTTGGCAATAAATCTGATTCTGGTTCTATATCCAGTGGAGCCAAAGAGATCCTTCTGCTCCCAAGAGAACCACAGGAGAAGGAATGAATAATGATCAGTGGTTCATTACCTGACTCCAACTGAGAGTCAGGACAGTTTGAAAAAAAGCTTCCATTAAAACTAAAACCAACTTTATCAAAATGATCATTTTAATCTTACCCTTTTTATGCATGGATGGTACAGCTGGTTAAAGGTTTTATTATGGCCTCTACTTTCCATAAATATATATATATATATATATATGGGACAATGCCAAATCTATATATATATCCATCCATCCATCCATCCATTGTCTATCCCGCTTATTCCCTTTCGGGGTCGCAGGGGTCTGCTGGAGCCTATCCCAGCGCGTTAAGGCGAGAGGCAGGGATACACCCCAGATGGTCGCCAGCCAATCGTGGGGCACACACACCATTCACACACCATTCACTCTCACACTCACACCTATGGGCAATTTAGAGTTTACCAATTAACCTGAGCATGTTTTTTGTATTGTGGGAGGAAACCGGAGTACCCGGTGAAAACCCACGCAGACACGGGGAGAACATGCAAACTCCACACAGAAAGGCCCCAGACCCAGGCCCCAAGGCGGGTCTTGAACCTGCGACCTTCTTGCTGTGAGGCAACAGTGCTACCCACCGCACCACCGTGTCGCCCCTATATATATATTATATATTATATATCATCTGCCCATTCAATTGTACATTATGTTCATGAACTGTATTTCAAATTCATTGTAATAATAAACAAATGTGCAAGTATTTCACATCATGTAATGTTTGACTATAAATCAACTCCTTTGTAATTTCAGAATGTAATTTGAGTTTATTTTTTAATGTAAAAACCGTGTAATCCTAGTGGGGCTGGTTGCATTACAGAGTGACAAAATGTTGGCTCAGACCAAGTCTCACCTGCTAAATCACTGCATTTATATAGTGTCTTTTATTCAAAGTGCTCTGCAGTTTGCTGACTCAGGTTCATCAGGGCGGCCTACGACCATCCGGGTCGACTTGTGGTTTCGGAATCTCGCCCTACGACAGTCCGCCAGGTCCTGTCCATGTGTCAGACAGGGGACGGGATCAGGGGATCGAACCGTTGACCCTGTGATTAGAGGATGACCCCCCCCCGGGCGGCTTCCCCACTCATTCAAACTGTCTCTCGTCCAGATTGATGCAGTTCTTCGATAATTACCCTGCGGTGTATGTGGCTTTCTTCCAATCACGGCAGCCGGCAGAATTACAACTACTTTCAAATGACCATGGATTTTTTTTTTTTTATTTTGCACAGCAACATCAATGCTTCATTACATAATTTGGCCTTTAGATTGAATCTATGACATTTTGGAACAGCAGCCTTTTGTCTCCAGGGCTACCAGATCACTTAAGATTCCACTTCAGCGTGGAAGAAGAAATACTCGGCAGGACCAATATTTATGGTTCTGGACCCGCAGTTGTTGTCAGATGTATTCCCAGAGTTCATTCTGCCTCCACAGCCGTGCTGTCGGCCCCCTAACAAGGTTACCATGGAGACAGCAGTGGGAAAGGTGGGTTGGGGGGGGTCTCCAGATGCCCGGGCAGAACTCAGTAATTGGCAGATTATCTGAGGACGGAGTTTACCGTTGCCACACACGATTCCGGCTGTCTGGAGCGACAAAGGGAGGAATATCTACAATAAGTGGCATTAATGCTGTGAGAAGAAAGTTCCAGATTGCATGGGGGCAGGCAGAGTTGCGCTCCGACAGATTCTTTTTCCAAAGTTACTGTACGGGAGGAGGAGTGCCGTTGTAGGGCAGAGATAAAACATCAATCAACAATCAATCTGTTACCATTGTTTTTTGGGGGCGATAACTTGCTTTTTCTCGGTCTCCATCTCGGGAGTCAGGGAACGGGGAATCGCCGTTACATTGAAAGTCTCCTTAAATTGAAAGTTCCAGGTGTTATATAGTGTCCCACAAAACTCCACATCAGACCTTTGAATGTGCAGTTGCTGCCTCCTCCCATTCACAGCTCTTCAATCGGTTCATTCTAGAGATCCAACTTACTGTGGTTCCTCTTATCTTTCTAGAGATATACTCAAACTTTTCCAACCACGGCTTGTTCAGGACATACAGTAACTGTGCCATAAACCTGAATTTAGCCAAAATAAAAGTCTTTGCAGTGGTCACTGTTAATATAGGGTTATCACAGGTGTGATATGGTTATATCAAGGTTCAAGATTTCTTTATTTACCATTTGCGTAAAGAGCATCAATCTAATTGGAATTTCTGCAGGGCTCTTTTGTGTTTCCGTTACCTGCCGTCCGTTGTAGATGCTGGAAAGTTATGAGCAGAGATGGAGTATGCAAAATTCAGTGAAAAATGGTTGATGGTTGGCACCAGTGGTAAGTGAGGTGAGATGCAATTTATAGGAAATTGGGCATTTTCAACATTTTGTATTGTCACTCGGCATTTCACTCGCATTCAATCAGGCATTGTACCACCTCTACATCCTGTCATGTGGCACTTTAACCCACCTAGAAAATCACCTTCAGAGCACAGACCACACAGAACACATAACCAACCTATGCAGGTGCAGAATGTCACCACTAGGTGGCGTCTGTTTGAAGCTCCATTTTCCACAATGTTACCATCCATCCATCCATTTTCTATACCTGCTTATTCCTCATTAGGGTCGCAGGGGTCTGCTGGAGCCTATCCCAGCGCGTTACGGCGAGAGGCAGGGATACACCCCAGATGGTCGCCAGCCAATCGTGGGGCACACACACCATTCACACACCATTTACTCACACACTCACACCTACGGGCAATTTAGAGTTGCCAATTAACCTGAGCATGTTTTTGGACTGTGGGAGGAAGCCGGAGTACCCGGTGAAAACCCACGCAGACACGGGGAGAACATGTAAACTCCACACAGAAAGGTCCCAGACCCAGGACCAAGGAGGTCTTGAACCTGCGACCTTCTTGCTGTGAGGCAACAGCGCTACCCACTGCTCCACCATGTCGCCCTCACAATGTTACCAAACAACTGAAAATTCTAAATGATCCTGAATCCAGGATTTCTTTCAGATCATTACCAAAATTCAATCATTTGTTTACAGTCCCATTCCCAACATGTGCTGAAAGTCTGAAGAGAATACAGCACAAACTTTTTGAGATATTTTCAGACAAACAGCAGCAGAAACATAACCTAGATTAAACTACAGTGAGATGAGGTCTGGTGTTGCCAGGCTGCCTATCAAACAAATTGTTTTGACACTTTAAGAGTGTTAAAATATATTTGCTGAGACCTTAAAACCATAGAATTTGACTTTAAATTGTGCATAAACCCTGGGGATGAGCATATACAACTTATATAGTGACATAGTGGTAATATGACCTGGGTACTCATTGAGCTCCTGAGCACTGCAGCTGTATTTCCCAACAACTTAACAATAACTAGTGTGTGTGTGTGTGTGTGTGTGTGTGTGTGATGGGGGGGTTCTCTCCACCCTGTGATTTTGTTAAATGGACCAGAGTTTCTCAACGATGCATTCCTCTAAATGTGTATTTTGTCCTGCCTGAGCCGGTAGTTTTATATCTATGTGCACTTGCAATCCTCCGCAAAACTATTAAGGAAAAAGTATACATGGACACAGGTGCACACACACACACACACACACACACACACACACACACACACGCACACACACACACACACACACACACACACTGTTTGACTTCATTATCACAAGTGTAGACAATCAACATAAAAAGGAGATAATGTTCAGGGCTAGGAGTGGGTGGGAGTTGCACTCTTCATGCAGATGGCATCATTTTCTCCCCATTGCAGCATTTGCTTTGAAATGGTGTTGGTGGGGGGGGGATCAGCTGATACACCCCCCGTTCAAAGGGAAACCGTCGGGGGCTGCGTGCCCTCAGGCCGGCAGCACATCTCTTGACAAGATAATGAAAGTTTAACATCAAGGCTGTTATTAATTTACTATTAACATCAGAAGTGTGTCGATGTTACTGTCGCTTGCAGGAGAGGGGGGGTTGAGGGGGGGGGGGGGGGGGGGGGGGTGTAAATGTGGCGCTGCGGAGATTGATGATGGTGTGTTTGGATTTCAAGGTCTTACGAGGCATTAGATAATGTTCGGTTCATTCTGGGGCACAAACGCATGCTTGCACACACACACACACACACACACACACACACACACACACACACAGATGATGGCATTCAAACAAGTGCACACACCCTGGATTAAAAACACAGATGTAAAAAAAGTCTTTAAGGTGTAAGAGCAGAGAGTTTGGACTTCCATTTTGGTCTGTTCTCCCGTGGCTCAGCCCAGCGCGGCGGAGAGCAGGGGTCAGCTTTTATGGATCCGAGATAATTGAAAACTATAAATATGGCCTTTCAAAGCAAAGAAAATAAACTCAACCCTTCACTAGATTTAATGTTCAGCCGAGCGGCAACATTGGCATGGAGTCAATGGAAGGGACTGCCAGAACACACCTTTATGCACTGATGGATGCGCATGCCGACACACACACACACACACTTATACACACACACATTGGATAACGTGGCCCCTCATAAGGTCAAGACTGTCTTCAGGAGGACATCCACCACATCCTTGTTAAACTAGACACCTCTGGGGCTCGGATTATAATATCTGTTCCTGACTGTTATACACTTAAATAAATGCATAGTTCATGTGTATTTATGTAACTTTTAAAGAAAAATGAAATAATAACTTTGGTTAGAATCCAATTTACAAAGGAAAACAGTTCAGTAGTTCATATTTGTTAAGTTTCACTTTCATGGACTGGAGTCGGAAAAGTTAGTTCAACATTTTATATCGTCATCCTGTCATTTTAGTGGCATTTAATCAACTTGTACATCCTGTCATATGGTGTTTTTATGATTTAAGCCCACCTAGAAAAGAGCAAACACATAGCTGAGCTCTGCAGGTTCACAATATCTCCACCAGGTGGCGTCTGCTTAAATCCGCATTTACCGCAATGTTACCAGACAACAGAAAATTCAATGTGATCCAGAAACCAGGATTTTTTTCTGGTCATTACCAAAATTTAATAATTTGTTCATGCTACCAATCCCAACATTTGCTAAAAGTTTGATGAAAATATGCCTCAAACTTTTTGAGGTATTATGCTAACAACCAGACGAACACTGGTTAAAACAGACGTCAAGACAAGTGGAGACATTTTCATTTCAGGACTTAAATGCACAATAATTGTTATGTCTAATTTGACAAACCATTTAAAAAATAAATAAATAATAAGAAGAATAAAGAACCAATTTCCTCTGCCAAGTCAGAGAATCCCCAAAGTTACTTTTATTGGAAATTATACAGCTTTTACGCAGAAGGAGGAAAGTGGAAAATATGCACGTACCAAAAGATGGAGAAATGATACGTAACTGCAGAAACAGCAGAAATGTAAAATGTCATTATTTCCCTCTGGCTACTGTGTTTTCATAAAAACTTTAAAAACCAAGTGTATCAGTGTCCAGGTAACTGAATCTTGATGAAGTTGGGAAAAGGGAGAGAAATCGATTTGTTGATCTCTTCTGTTCCAACAGTGAGAATGAGCTGACAGACACTGTGCAAATAGGAACATAGAGGTCAATTTATCCATTCATAGCATGATGTAATGTCATCAAGGGTGCCTATTAAAAGGTATAAACACATCTCCTGCATCGTCTAAGTGAAATACCAAATTAACTAAATCTTTCAAAATGTGAAAATATCCACAAATGTTGTTGAATAAATGAAGTGAGCGTTGGCTGCAGGGACTTTATCTCCCAGCCGGCTCGCTGCATCTGGAGGAAGCTGCAGAAGAAAAGCACATCTGCCGTGTTCCCATCCTCCAGCTGTGACTGTGAACATGGTTTAACCTGAACACGGTTCACACAAGCACAGATGGAGGCAAAACAACGGAGGAGAAGATTTTTTTTTCGTGGTTTCAGAGGAAATTGAAATAAGTTTGATAACTGGTTCTCACTGTAACATTAGATCAGTGGTTCTCAAATAGTGGGGCGCGCCCCCCCAGGGGGGGGGGGGGGGGGGGGGGGGGGCAAGGTTCCATCAAGGGGGCCTATTGGACCTCGGGGTCATGCTTTTTTATTTTTTTATTTATTTTTTTACTGTCCTAGAATAAAGTGCAGTTGCACCTCCACTCCATTAGGGGGCAGCAGAGTGTTCACAGGGAGCATACAGCACAGAGTATGAGTATGAAGTGTAGACACCAAGTGACACCATGAAAACATATTTAACAGGGATGAGAAGACAGGCGGAGAGAGACGGAGATAAAGAGACAAACGAAAGTCTCCCAAAGCTAAGACGAGGAAATATGACGAAGGGACAAAGACATTAAAGACATTACACCACAATCACTGATAAGACCATTTATGTAGTTTTATTTTTCAGTATCATATGGTTTGACATGGTCAGTCAAACATGTTTAATTAAGGAATTAATTTATTTTTAATTTCAGATTCACTTTAAATCTTTTCTGTTAGTTAATAAAGCTATTCTTTGTTGGAAGTTGGTCCATATTTCTTTCTTTTCTATTCTCTTATACGTTAATAAGGTCACAGTGTTATGTAGAGGTACTGATAACAATTTATAGACAAATGATTCTATTTATAGTTGCGCAAGATGTTTTCTTCTTAAAATAATTGAGAAGCTCTGCATTAGATCAACAACAATCCTGGATGTTTTTGAGTCTGAAATAAAACAGTGTCTGTGGTACACACACAGCACAGGTTGCTGCTGATGCTGCATCTGTTGCTCCAATATTAACATAAACGCAGCTGTCAACATGTGGCAAATAGTTATGGATTCACACATGAAGATTTAAAAGAAGTGGGATACAGTAAATGTGTTTGATAGTATACAAGTGTGTCGTGTTCAGCTTGTTATAAAACCATGTTGAAGAAGGAGCGACCATGCACAGACTGTAATTTTCTATCTCTGCAGTTCCTGCAAAAAATAAATATGTGAAGCATCAGCCCATCATTTTCTGCAGTGCATCAAACACTCTGCCACTTCCAAACCAGAGTACGGGACGAACCGTTCCCTAATTGCGTCACGTGACCTTTGAAAACCAATCGCATACGTCCTCCCCAGCAGAGAACACCGATCAATAGACAGAAACAGTATATGAGCTGCATTAGCTGCAGCCTGATTATCCAGTTTGACAGAGTTTTATTGCAGGAGGGAGCTGCATCTGTTCATTGATTGAAAACACAGAACATCAAACATCAATGTCTCCGTGTGGTGGCCGGGACAGTAACTGCTCTCTGTGTGAGAGCAGCTTTACAGTTCAATGAAAGAGAAGAGAGTGGTGTGCAGCAGTGAGGATGCACACAGACGATTGATTCCATTGATTTCCCTCTTTCAGATGTGTATAAACTACTCAGAAATGTCTTCAGTCTTGAAGCAAAGTCTGGAGGATTTTTTAAGAATCTCGCAGGTTCAAAGTTTCAACGACTGCTGCTGCATCCCTTTGACTGTTTCACAAACTGAAATCAGCACGATACTCGGTTCGTAAGGCTGGAGTCCACCAGGACGCACGCAGCTTTCGTCTGATTCTCCTCACAAACAAGAGGCGATTTGCAGGTTTTCAATAAAAAACGAGGCAACGCTCACACACATGCACATTCGAGAGCGGGACATGCTGACTTTTATCCTGTTGGCAGAAACAGAAAATAATTTAATTGTTAGACCACTCGCTGTGCTTGAAAATTACATTCCGATTAATTTTGAATTGCTGCCAATCCCATCCTGTGAGAATCAAGAAGTTTGTGAGTCACCGTCAAGACTTCAAGTCAAGATTTCCTGATTTATAAAACTGGTTTTCTGACATCTACCTCACAAAAATCGTATTCAAGTTTATTACTGGAATGTTCTGCTAAAGAAATAGGACAATTTATTAGTAGTGTCACACTACTTCAACCTTTTTTTCACTGTTAAAGTAGCATCCTGCTTTTCTGGCATATTAATGTGATAGCCTGTTGTACTTTGCAGTCTCATAGATCATAACATGCTTGAGTCGGTGCAAAGCACTTGATCAGAGAATAATTCGTCCACATAGGAGACCAGACGCAGGGAAAATGCCCTAACTGATAGCTGTGGGAAGCCATCATGCATCTTAAAAACAGCATAGGGAAGCAGCCTTTGGGAAAATGATCTCATTTAAAGCTGAGGCTGGGCCCTTTGTGCTTCATTCATTTCTTCATGTGGACCAGGGATTCTCAAACAGTGGTGACCTGGGTTTAGGGGGCGTGTGAGATGAGAAGGTCAATGCTGGACCTACAGTGTTATAATCTTCTTTACAGGGTATGGTTATTAATACACTTGTGATTGATTATGTGTTCAAATGAGGTCATTTTTTAGGGTAATAACACTCTTATCCATCCATATGAGGAGAACCTTTGCAATCAAAAGTAGCTGCGACCAAGTGTAACGCAGTGATCTTCAGTCATTTATCAAATGAAGGTGGACACCCACGCAAGTTTAAACGCAGGAAGTTATAACAAAGATCAAGTGTGATTAATAAAACTGTTCATACTGCTGTTGGTAAATGTGGTGGAACTGGGAGCGTAATTTAAATGTCACAAATATATTCACAGTTTACCACCGACCGATCTACCCACTATCTACCTAAATCTCCCTGCTTACATATCTACCTACATACCTAGCTATACCTACCTACATACATACCTAGCTATATATACCTACCTACATACCTAGCTACATATACCTACCTACATACCTAGCTACATATACCTACCTACATACCTAGCTATAAATACCTACCTATATACCTAGCTACATATACCTACCTACATACCTAGCTATATATATACCTACCTACATACCTAGCTACATATACCTACCTACATACGTATCTAGTTATATATACCTACCTACACTTACCAACAATACACTTAACAACATACATAGCTAGCTATACCTACCTAGCTATCTGTCTACCTACATCTCTCTGCTTACCTACCTACATACGTAGCTACATCTACCTTTGCAACTACTTGTCTACCCACCTACACCTTTCTACGTACATACCTAACTACCTACCTATACCTCTTAAGTTACCTACCTTCCTACCTATACCTCCCTACCTAGACATCTCTATATACCTACCTACTGTCTACCTACCTGTCTATCTGCTGCTTTCAGCACCACAAACAGCAGCTTGAATGAACATTGGAATCCTAATGCAGGGAATAATGACATGATGCCCCTTAATGTCAGATAGATGTAAGAGTACTGGGGGAGAGAGGCACAAAACTCTTAAAAAATGAAATGATGTGTTGAAATAGTGATGCTAAAAGAAGCCAGCATGTCTAATAGACATGTCATGTGAAGAAGATGTCGGAAAAGCCAGTGGACCCCCTGTCAAACAAGAGCCAGTGAGGTTCAAGACTGTAAATCCATATTTTGATGTGCAGTAGGTTGGCAAACAACAGCCAACATTTATTACATTTTTTATGTTTTTTTTTTTTCTTGTAACTCATATAGATAAAGTTAATTCAGCAACTGAGCTAATTTATTTGTGACCTTGTGAGATCGTGAAATGAGACTGGTAATTATCTAAGTAGTAATTAAAAATTGCAGCTATGGGATTTGAAAATGGCAGCAGCAACAGTTCGTCCCCATCATCACCAAGCATTCAACTATGACATTAAACTCATCAGCCAAAAGGTCGTCAGGCTGGTTATTGTGGCCTCCAATCCGTCACATCCTAGAAAGTGAGAATTTAATTGCTTTTTCATTATAGGACAGTATAAAAAATACTTATATATCTCAGAATACTCTGCTACAGACGGACTCACCACCCCCCCCCCCCCCCCCCCCCCCATTCACAGCCCCTTATATCGCCAATCAGTGGAGAGGCTTATTAACACTAACAGTGTTAATAAAAGTCAGATATATATCACTACTTCACATAAAAGCCACAAAAAGTGTCATTTAATTTGTAGATAAATAATTTCTCTGTTTTTGTTTTCCATCCTTCACACATGACATCTAACGTAGGGGCTCACGTTCTGTCTCTTTTCTTGTGGAAAATGCAGCCTGATCTTTTCCAGCAGTAGAAACAATGGTGCTTTTCTTTACACAGTGTTTACAAGGCATGCTGAGAATCACAATTAGCCATGTAGATCACATTTGTAAGACGTCCTCCAAGGCAGCAACCAGCAAACTCCACAAGAGCTTCAGGCTGTTCGCGTCTTCAAAGAGCTCGTCGCTAGCTCGCTCCTTTTCCTGGGGTTTCTTAACCCACTGAAGGGTTTTTTCTTTCCTTGTTTGTTGTGAGGATCTAAGGATGCGGGAAGTCTGATTACTGCAAAGACTGTTACGGCCCTTGAGGTGAATGTGATTTGTGATTATGGGCTACACAAATAAAATTGACCTGACTTGACTTCAGAAATTACTAAGCTCTTTCTTTCATTTTTCATATCACACTTTGATAAGGTTTAGATGAATCTCCATGATTGGATAACAAAACATTGCTGCAGGAGATATTGTTAAAGGAGTTAGGAGTTGTAAGCAACTGGACGTTTTCTTGAAGCTTAAAGACATTTCGGCATCTTGCAGTCGAAATTATTTAAACAAAAAAAGAGAGCGAGAAAACACTTCTAAAGGTTGAGGAACACACAAGGTTTCAGGAAGTTAATGTTCACTGTGAAGCAGGCCTTTGCTAGCCGTGGTTCTGTCTCTGTTTCTCCAGCAGTTGATGTACCCTTCAGTATCCGTCCACCGCCCTGTCAGAATAATTCCTCCCAGGAGCACGGAAAGTCATCTGCAGCGGCCCTGCAGGCCGGCTGCCTCATAAATTCACCGCGCACACACACTCTTTGTCATGCATTGCTCTACCCAAAGGATGGCGCTTAGAGTGGTGAGCCTGACACCTTCTCACATAAGAAGAAAAAAAATAAGCCTCAGCTGAGCAGTAGAGACTCCGACTTGAAGACTCGTAGCTTTAGGTGTGGTTGGCTGTGGGCTGTGCTGCTCCCAGAGTGCGTCTGCAGTACTTTAAAAGAAGACAGAGGTCAAAAATATTTATAAATAATAAACTAAAAGTTCACCTGCAGCATGTGTTGGCGTGCGTGTTTTCCCCTGCTGAGTATATGGGATTCCAAGATGTCATTTGGTGACATCTGAAAGCAGCATTTCTGCTATAAAGTTCTACTGTATCCCTCCTCCTTTTAACACCAGGATCACAAAGTTCATCCTTTTTGACTTCTGCTGCCAAAACAAACCTTTCCCTATCGCCATCAGTGTTAACGTTCCCATGCGATCCTGATACGCATCCTGGGTTAGGGTTAGACTGGAGCAGGAGGGATGGACCCTTTGTCTCAAAGTTTAACATGTCCCACAAGGAAACAACCTATAAGAGGATAGATGCAACTTATGTTGGTTTATCTGCATATATATAACATATATGCCAAATATAAAGCTCATTTAGGTCAATTTAAGGTGCATATATGTTCATATACAGGCCATACGGATCTGGTGTTGCTTTTTTATATCCACATATAAGTATAGATAGGTACATGTATGGGTCAGTGATGGTTGGCATGATTTCTTAAAGTACAATAAGATGCATCCATTATGTCTCTCAACATGTACATTTTGGGTTAATGCTGGTTTCATGTCAGTTGAAAGTCCATTTGTGCCATTTACTAAAATTAAGGTAAAATTTTAAATATTTCTATGCACCTAGAATATAAAAGTAGTTGATATCATGTGGTTTTATTCTTTTAAAATCCTTGTGAGAGACAACACATGACATTTCTGACATTATCCCCATGTTCATTTAGGAAAACGGCCAAATTTCTATCCATCACATGTATTTAAAACCTATAAGTTCTTTCTGTGTGGGGTTATACGTAAGAATAAATTTAGTTTTGCTTGTGCAAAAGTCAAAGTGTAGCCTGTAACTTGCAGCAAGCCTCTCTAAGTTTGGGGAAATTTAGTTTCCCTATGAGGCAAACTTCTTGGGGTCCAGAAGGGCAAGTTTTCATGAGCATGTTCAACGTTTTACTGCAGCTCACAGGGAGCCCTGAGTTCTCCAACACTGTCCTCATAGATGGAGTCCAGTTTGACCTTTTCTTTCCCAATCTTGGCCCTCTTCGCCGGTTTTGTGCTTTTAGTTTGGGTGGAAAACGCTGCTAAGCCATTCAGGTGGGAGAAAATAAAAAAAACAACATTGCACTCTGCAGCACCCTGAGACATACGGAGGCATAACAGTCAATGATGAGAACTTGCAGTATTTTTTTTCCCTTTATATTATTTTAGCTTGAACTCCATTGAGTCCAGAGGCCATGACTGCAGCTCCACCGTAACACTGTGAAATATCTGTATTTGTCAGCTAGATCGAGAGAGAATGGCAGCACAAAGGAGGCAGGTGCAGAGCGGTTTACTGGGGAAAAGAGCGCAGAGCCAATAAGGAAACCACTCACCAGAAACAAACAGAATTCAGAAAACAGTGGAATTAGTTTTAACGTGAGGCTTCACCCGTTGTGTATGACAGGTCACGTGACGTCTGACGTGTTTGGGAGGAATGAGATTAGCTAATCGTAAATGGTGAGACCGTTTATTCGTGTGAAGCGCTTTGTTTTGATGCGCCGGCCCCGGCACCAACGTCAGTATCTCACTTAGTTAAGCTTAATAAATAGTGAAAGGTAAAATCGCTGCTATAATTATCATGGGATTAATTGTGGTTCACAGACAGAAACAACACAACGCTGATTTGAAAATGTACTGCTGCAGGTAAAGCAGCATCACCACGGGGAAGGTGACACTCTGAAGCTTTTAATTAAAGTAATTACGTTTTCTAGCTCTGACACTACGGTCCCTAACATTTATCCACGTAGACGGGTCTACGAGCGCCAACAGAGTATGACTCAGATTCCTGCACATACTTCATTTCTTATAGCGTCGCACGGAATCCAGGGAGGATCCTAGCGAGCAAAGATTAGTCCAGAACGAACGCCTCCCCTCACACATCCCACCTGCCATGCAGAAGGTGAGAGAAGCCCAGAAAAAAAAGCCTCGACACGACTCCAAACCAGCCATCTGGACCTTCAAAACTAACAGTGTTGGATTAACATCAAAACTATGAGCAACTGAACTACTTTTGCCACACCTTGCCTCAAACAAATAGTGGAACTGAACATTTAACTTGAAGATTGCTTCATATTTCAATGACAAACTCTGTGATATACAGTCATACCTGTGGTCTGGGTAAATACTCACGTAGTTTGGCTTTAGATTTATCATCAGTCTCAATTCAAGCTCCTGCGTGTTATCACCTTGATAAACTAATGAGCCTAAGATGGAAAACACAACAAATTTGACAAATGGGATGTCGCAGAGGGAAAAGGAAATGGCGAAGGGAAAAAAGCCCAATAAATGAATGTCTCTTATTTTACCTGATCAATCTGGAACATGTCTATAAAGTAGATGCTACGTCATTTCTAAGGCCCATTTATTGGGTAGTGAAGCACGTTAACATCACCTGACCTCATTATGGGGAGGTAAAGATTGTTGCAGGAAGAAAAACTGAAAGAGCCAATTAAAAAACGGATTAAAAGATAAATTCATGGTCTTACTGTTGATTCTTCGGCAAATGACCATGACTGCAATGACTCCGAAATGCACAGCTACTTGGACAGAAAAATTAATTCATTATTCATGATTTAAATCGTTCATAATTCATCTTTGTCTCGTTTGTCCAGTGAATTGGCTTCTTAGTGATGCATGAAATACCACAACTCTAAATATTTAGCTTGTTTAGAGCACATTAAGATGGAAACATTGCTTTTATTCTGCTGCACTTGGTCCCAGTGCCTTCTTCTGCCTTGTCATGCCAGGCTGGTTAATATGAGGCTGTGGCCAAGGTGGAAGCTCATCAGGACGACAGTTCACCCTAATGAGCAGGAGATGGAGGAGCTGCACATTTCATTATCAGACTCATATCAATACCTGCAGAGAAAGCCTGCATTCACCTCACTTCTCTTCAGCTTCAAGCAACATTTTGAAACCTTGAAAGTTTATTTTTTCTAGTAAATGAAATTTCTTTAATAAGTTAAAGGTGTGTAACCTTTGTAACCTGTTTTTTTTCCACATGAGAAAAGGGCACTGGTGTTGGTAAACTCTCAAAGTTCA
Source organism: Eupleurogrammus muticus (assembly GCA_036785175.1). NCBI lineage: Eukaryota > Metazoa > Chordata > Actinopteri > Scombriformes > Trichiuridae > Eupleurogrammus > Eupleurogrammus muticus. Next base: position 1,871,786 of record JAYKQN010000029.1, read on the forward strand.
TATTAATTGCATTTATTTATTTTAAATAAGGGTCTCTGTGCAGTCCAGTCAATTTTGTAGTTTCATTAGTTTTTGGTTTATGGCTGTTTGCTCAGGGCCAGTGTTATGTTGAAATATGACCTTCCTCAATGTGTTGGCACCAAGTCGGAAGCATGCTGTCATATCAGAGCCTTTTCAAACATATAGTTTGTTTGTTCTTGTCTAAATCAACAGATGTGGGGATGGGAGTGAACATAAAACGGAGCAGGAAGTCCTCCTAGCAACCTGGCTAGTTGCTAGCAATGCTACTACCACGAACCTGTCCAATCAGATACCATGACTGGTAATCAGTTTAGGGCTAAAAGTTCACCTTTCAAAATGAATCTTCAGTCTAAACACCTTCTAAGGCTGCACCAAAAGGTAAAACACCATCTGCCGTCATGTTAGATGCACAGTTATCTGTGTTTCGTAGTTTTGTTGCACCCTCCTCTGTTCTCTGATTGGCCTTCCATTGGCTACGGAAATGGACCACGACTTCTACAGTGACCATAGATATATACTAGTAAACACTTGTGTATATCTGTGGTGTATTGAACCAGAGGCCAAAAGCTGTGATAGAAACCAGAGTGTGACTTGGTGGGTCGTCTGATGCCTATTGATTAAACTCATTTACATTATTGGATGCACAGCCTACAGAGTGTGCATCTTGCAGAATGTGATCCAGCATCTAAAGAATTTAATTCTAACTGGACCAAAGACGACGTCTTCTACGTTTCATAGATTTTAATTGTACTCGTATGATTAAATATTTATCCTAAATCTCGCAGTCAGGGTTTGAACACATATCGTAAAGCAGAATGAAGGGTAACACTGCCAAAAGTTTACAGACATAAAAACTACATTTAATACCACCTATAACTATGAATGAGCAGGAAAATGAGGTGTTTGAAGACAGACATAGAGCCTGGAACATAATGACTCTGTTGCATCCATCAAACTTGATCAGTTGCAGGTAGCTTTGTGAATAGAGAATTGCAGTAAAACAGGTGGAAAAACACCTGATCTGCTGTTAAAGTCCACAGATAACCTGACATCTAATGTTTATGCTGGAGTCAACATCTTTGTGTAACAGCTGATTCCAATCTTTGCAGTGCATTTTAAAAACATGTTATATTATACACTTGTCACACCTTATCAGAACCTTTCTAACTACCAACACTAAAGAGATCTCAATGCTTTTATCGTGTCATATCTGTCATGTACTACGTTCAAAACCACACAGAGACCGTATACCTCCAGCCTCCTAAAGCTGATTTATGCTTCGGCATTGGATCTACACACATACCCTACACTGTCATGAGAATTTATGCTGCGTCTGTGTCACTGCGAGGCTTCTATACCACCGCATTGAGTTTGGCTTCTTCCCGTCCTCACAAACAGCGATGACTGAAACTGAGCAGTTTGTGTTGGAGCTGCTAGTCAATCCCTGTTACAATGGAAACTTGAATGTTTCAACTGCTTAACAGGTTAAACATGGAGAGACTTGGGCGCCAGTGGTTGCGGCTGCATCACCCTGACATGTACTTACATTTACGGTGCAGGTCAGGCTACGACAGGCGATGCAGAGACATAGATCAACCTTTAATGTGCCTGATAGGAAGCTACTTGCTGGCTAAGAAATCATAATTTACAAACACTTGTCTTGTCCAATAGGAGAGCCTGGATTGGCCCATGCATGTAATTGTCCCTGTATTGTCTTTGTTCAGTCGTGGTGTGATAACTCAAAGGCCAAACAATTAGGTTGAGGTAATAGTTTGATTAAAACATTTACATGGTTGATGGTGCCTCAGTTCGCCCAATTCAAACAAACAATAAATAAATCAGAATGAATACGAGATCTAAAACAAATTGCAGTTAGTGTTCCCTGCAACTACAGGACCAAATTAATATGTGTGATAAAAAGCACCAGGAGATAAATAATGTTTATTCCAGCTCAGTGGTGATGTACAGTAGCTGCTCCACAGAACAGCAAACATCAATGCTTTGGATCCTAGGATGACAACATGCTGCAAAGTGCCTGAAGCATCATTTCCTGTGAGGGAAGCAGAACCTTTATCCAGTTTTCTGTGGGTTTAACAACAACAAGTGTTTTTCTGCTGTTTTAGTCTCTTCTCCCTGGATGTATGTGTGCTTCTTCAGCAGATCAGGTCTGGTTCATAATGGAAGCAGAGTTTATAGCTGGTTATAGGGTATGACATATATCACATGCATCTATACATAACGCAATAGTATTTAACAGAAACACACACTTTCTACAGGAACACACACTTTCTACAGGAACACACACTTTGTACAGGAACACACACTTTGTACAGGAACACACACTTTCTGCAGGAATACACACTTTCTACAGGAACACACACTTTGTACAGGAACACACACTTTCTACAGAAACACACTTTTTCTACAGGAACACACACTTTGTACAGGAACACACTTTTTCTACAGGAACACAGACTTTCTACAGGAACACACACTTTCTACAGGAACACACACTTTCTACAGAAACACACTTTTTCTACAGGAACACAGACTTTCTACAGGAACACACACTTTCTACAGGAACACACACTTTCTACAGAAACACACTTTTTCTACAGGAACACACACTTTCTACAGGAACACACACTTTCTACAGAAACACACTTTTTCTACAGGAACACACACTTTCTACAGGAACACACACTTTGTACAGGAACACACACTTTCTACAAGAACACACACTTTGTACAGGAACACACACTTTCTGCAGGAACACACACTTTCTGCAGGAACACACACTTTCTACAGGAAAACACACTTTTACAGGAACACACACTTTCTACAGGAACACACACTTTGTACAGGAACACACACTTTCTGCAGGAATACACACTTTCTACAGGAACACACACTTTGTACAGGAACACACACTTTCTGCAGGAACACACACTTTCTACAGGAACACACACTTTCTACAAGAACACACTTTCTGCAGGAACACACACTTTCTACAGAAATACACACTTTCTACAGGAACACACACTTTCTACAAGAACACACACTTTGTACAGGAACACACACTTTCTGCAGGAACACACACTTTCTGCAGGAACACACACTTTCTACAGGAAAACACACTTTTACAGGAACACACACTTTCTGCAGGAATACACACTTTCTACAGGAACACACACTTTGTACAGGAACACACACTTTCTGCAGGAATACACACTTTCTACAGGAACACACACTTTCTACAGGAACACACTTTCTGCAGGAACACACACTTTCTACAGGAACACACACTTTCTACAGGAACACACACTTTCTACAGGAACACACACTTTATACAGAAATACACACTTTGTACAGGAACACACACTTTCTACAGAAACACACACTTTCTACAGGAACACACACTTTCTACAGGAACACACACTTTGTACAGGAACACACACTTTCTGCAGGAAAACACACTTTTACAGGAACACACACTTTCTGCAGGAATACACACTTTCTACAGGAACACACACTTTGTACAGGAACACACACTTTCTGCAGGAATACACACTTTCTACAGGAACACACACTTTCTACAGGAACACACTTTCTGCAGGAACACACACTTTCTACAGGAACACACACTTTCTACAGGAACACACACTTTCTACAGGAACACACACTTTATACAGAAATACACACTTTGTACAGGAACACACACTTTCTACAGAAACACACACTTTCTACAGGAACACACACTTTCTACAGGAACACACACTTTGTACAGGAACACACACTTTCTGCAGGAATACACACTTTCTACAGAAACACACATTTTCTACAGGAACACACACTTTCTACAGGAATACACACTTTCTACTGGAACACACACTTTCTACAAGAACACACACTTTGTACAGGAACACACACTTTCTGCAGGAATACACACTTTCTACAGAAACACACATTTTCTACAGGAACACACACTCTCTATAGGAACACACACTTTCTACAGGAACACACACTTTCTACAGGAACACACACTTTCTACAGGAACACACACTTTCTACAAGAACACACACCTTCTACAGAAACACACACTTTCTACAGGAACACACACTTTCTACAGGAACACACACTTTCTACAGAAATACACACATTCTACAGGAACACACACTTTCTACAGGAACACACACTTTCTACAGGAACACACACTTTCTACAGGAACACACACTCTCTATAGGAACACACACTTTCTACAGGAACACACACTTTCTACAGGAACACACACTTTCTACAGGAACACACACTTTCTACAAGAACACACACCTTCTACAGAAACACACACTTTCTACAGGAACACACACTTTCTACAGGAACACACACTTTCTACAGAAATACACACATTCTACAGGAACACACACTTTCTACAGGAACACACACTTTTTACAGGAAAACACACTTTTACAGGAACACACACTTTCTGCAGGAATACACACTTTCTACAGGAACACACACTTTGTACAGGAACACACACTTTCTGCAGGAATACACACTTTCTACAGGAACACACACTTTCTACAGGAACACACTTTCTGCAGGAACACACACTTTCTACAGAAATACACACTTTCTACAGGAACACACACTTTCTACAAGAACACACACTTTCTGCAGGAATACACACTTTCTACAGGAACACACTTTCTGCAGGAACACACACTTTCTACAGAAATACACTCTTTCTACAGGAACACACACTTTCTGCAGGAACACACACTTTCTACAGAAATACACTCTTTCTACAGGAACACACACTTTCTACAGGAACACACACTTTATACAGAAATACACACTTTGTACAGGAACACACACTTTCTACAGAAACACACACTTTGTACAGGAACACACACTTTCTGCAGGAATACACACTTTCTACAGAAACACACACTTTCTACTGGAACACACACTCTCTATAGGAACACACACTTTCTACAGGAACACACACTTTCTACAGAAATACACACATTCTACAGGAACACACACTTTCTACAGGAACACACACTTTCTACAGGAACACACACTTTCTACAGGAACACACACTTTCTACAAGAACACACACCTTCTACAGAAACACACACTTTCTACAGGAACACACACTTTCTACAGGAACACACACTTTCTACAGGAACACACACTTTCTACAAGAACACACACTTTCTACAGGGACACACACTTTCTACAGGAACACACACTTTCTACAGGAACACACACTTTCTACAGGAACACACACTTTCTACAAGAACACACACCTTCTACAGAAACACACACTTTCTACAGGAACACACACATTCTACAGGAACACACACTTTCTACAGGAACACACACTTTCTACAAGAACACACACTTTCTACAGGGACACACACTTTCTACAGGAACACAGACTTTCTACAAGAACACACACTTTCTACAGGGACACACACTTTCTACAGGAACACAGACTTTCTACAGGAACACACACTTTCTACAGGAACACACACTTTGTACAGGAACACACACTTTGTACAGAAACACACACTTTCTACAGGAACACACACTTTCTACAGGAACACACACTTTGTACAGGAACACACACTTTGTACAGGAACACACACTTTCTACAGGAACACACACTTTGTACAGGAACACACTCTTTCTACAGGAACACACTCTTTCTACAGAAATACACACACAGCAACAGTTTACAACAAACATTTCTTTTATGTCTATGTGATTCTGAACTAGGGTTTAGCGAGGAGTGTGTGTGTGTGTGTGTGTGTGTGTGTGCGGGGGAACTGTGTAAATGTTCCGTGCCATTAATGTGCTAACGGCAACATTGATGGAATGCTCCCACAGCATTGATATTGATCCCCTCACGCTCCGTAACCCGCGTATGATAAATGAGTCGGCGGCTGTCGGGCGGCCTATCTTTTTACCGTTTGCCACAGGAAGGACCTGCATGCAATAAGCATGTTGATGACAACGCAGCGCGCTCCCCGCCGCCGCCACTGTGCACGCACAGACTGGCGTGACAGAGGCAGACTCGCCCTCTGCATTATTCAACAGGACTATGGATGCTGCCAGCAGGAGCCCCGCACCATCGGCCTGATGGGAAGCTGCACATTATTCCAGCTTCTGGCGTGGCACGGGGAGCGTGACGCGCGGAGGAGTAACCAAAAACAAAACACGACACACCTGTGGGTTGCATTTTCAGGTGTCGGCGCGGCACAAATATCTGTCAGCCCGACGCGACGCTGATGAGGAAAACACAGATGATGAGAGAGTAGATGAGTGAACACGGTTTGTGTTTGCTCCTGGAGCTGGCAGCTGAAGCTGATTTATTGTTATTTGCACTGTGAGGCAAATAGTTAAGGGTTGAAGCTCCGTTAGGCGATATAACATATGTTATAAAAAGTACAAGAACACACACATCATCCATTTTTACCATATATATATTTTTGGCCAAATGCTAACGTTCTTAGTATATCTGGACAGTATTAAACAGTAATTAATGAAATAGGAGATTTGGCACGTGAATGAACCAAACTGATGGTGTGTGTGGCACAAACAACATATGCCCCGGCTGATCCCACCGTGGGTTGGGTGGAGGCCAGGACAGGTGGCAGGTCATTCCATTCTCTCTGCTCCCCAAATCTGGAGCTAGTCTGATGAATCTCTCTCTGTGGGGGGGGAGGGTAGTTTTCATTTGGGAGGATGGAGCAGATTTCCAGGTGAGATAAGAAATAAATGACCTGGATCCCCTCGAGTCATTTTGCAATGAGCCAGGGACTCTTCCTTTCACAGACTCTATGGATGTGGTGACGTTATTTAATTCACTTTTGTTAGATCAGTGCTTCTCAATTATTTTCTGTCCCCCCCATGGAAGAAGAAAACATCTCACCCCCCGCGACTATAAATAGAATCATTAGTCTATAAATTGTTATAAGTACCTCTGCAAAACACTGTGTCCTTATTAATGTATAAGAGAATAAAAAAGAAAGAAATATGGACCAACTTCCAACAAAGAATAGCTTTATTAACTAACAGAAAAGATTTAAAATGCATCTGAAATTAAAAAATAAATTTAAATCCTTAATCAAACATTTCTGACTGACCATGTCAAACCATATGATACTGAAAAATAAAACTACATAAATGGTCTTATCAGTGATTGTGGTGTAATGTCTTTAATGTCTTTGTCTCCAACATTTCAGACTCAGTAACACACCGGTCTTTCACAGTGAACCAAGCGCTACAGACGCTTCGTCATATTTCCTCGTCTTAGCTTTGGGAGACTTTCGTTTGTCTCTTTATCTCCGTCTCTCTCCGCCTGTCTTCTCATCCCTGTTAAATATGTTTTCATGGTGTCACTTGGTGTCTACACTTCATACTCATACTCTGTGCTGTATGCTCCCTGTGAACACTCTGCTGCCCCCTAATGGAGTGGAGGTGCAACTGCACTTTATTTTAGGACAGTAAAAAATAATAAAGCATGTTCCCTGAGCTCTAACGCGCCCCCTTGACGGAGCCTATTCGTGAACCACTAATTTAGAAGTTCATTTACATCGTTTTTTTAGACATGGAAGTCACTTTGCAGAAACTGAGTCAGTTTCCACAGAACGATCAGGCAAAGTGACCCCCCCACCAGATGATCAATACATCAAGCTCCAGTTCCCCAAAGGCGACTTCAGCACAGACAAGGAGGAGGCCTGGTGTCTCCGAGGATGAGGAATAGTTTCTGAACCTCATTTCAGGAGCAGGCAAACAAGGCACAACAGGAAGTAGCAGCATCTCACAGTGGATGACCGGGAACAAAAAGTCCTACTTACTAATGAATCCAAGTTTGAGATTCATGGCAGTCACAGTTACGTAAGGAGATGAGCGGAATAATAAATGATGGCACGGTGCGTCGAGCTGACAGTGGAACGTGGTGGTGGGAATATTCAAGACTGTGGGGTGTTATTTGCTATTCTGGAATTGGACACCTGCGGTGAAGTGACAAAGTAGAAGTACCACTCCATTCTTCAGACACGCTGTACCCTCTGATTTGCATCTTTGTGGAGGAAAAAAAAATCACACTAGCAGCAAAATAATGAGCCGAAACTCATCTATTTGAAGAGAACAGCGTCCTGACTGTCAAGGTACGGGTAAATGAGTCAAACATTTGCAATCAAAAATTCTAAATGGGATGTTGGTGTGTTTCTATGAGGTCATATATAGGTTATAAATGCGTAGAATTGTCTTATTATAATGTAGTGTGTAGCAATTATTTTCTGTCGCACCCCCCCCCCATGGAAGAAACTATAAATAGGATCATTTGTCTATACAGTTGTTACAACCTCTGCATAACACTGTATCCTTATGAACATATAAGAGACTCTGCCAATGAGAGCGCTGCTGCCCCCTAATGTAGTGGAGGTGCAATTACATTTTAATCTAGGACAATAAAAAGAAAAAGAAAAATAAAAAATCACAAAATCACGTACACTGAGGTTAAACGCGCCCCCCTTGATAGACCCTCACACCCTCCTGGGGGGGCGCCCCACTATTTGAGAACTGTTTTAATGGCAGATATTTTAGCTTATTTCAAGTTTTTTTCGCCTTGATATTAGCCAATTGAAAAACAAAACCAAATTGACCTAAATCAGGGGGAAAAAAAGCAGTTGAAATAACTACTCAATATTTGTCCAATTGTACCAAAACCCAGATTTTAAAATATTAAGATTTCAGTTTTGCAGTGTAGTCTTTTGTCCTCTAATAGACCAAAATCAATGAGTGCAATGAGCCAGCTGGATGAAAAACTGAAGGTTTGGGCCTCAGTTCTCAACCGTAGTTTAACCACTAACGTAGCTCAGGTATATATTCACAACAGCACCCATGTTTAGGCAGTAGAGTGATAGATATAACTGTTAGTACATATAATGTATAATAGAGCCAGTAAGGGCCTGTGGCCCCTGAGTTTGTGCCCTCCTGGGTCAGACAAACCTGCTGAATTATTCAACACTGGAGTTGGAAACACATAGTACAGGTTGCATCAGTTCGCTCAGCAATCTCAGGGTTGGCAACGAGAGAGAGAGAAGGAGAGAGAGAAGGAGAGAGAGAAGGAGAGAGAGAAGGAGAGAGAGAAGGAGAGAGAGAAGGAGAGAGAGAAGGAGAGAGAGAAGGAGAGGTGTCTTTGAAACAGCATGTAGGAAAATACCGAGAGAGCAGCAAAGAATGCAGAGTCAAGGCTGTTGTTGAATTTGATTATCTCGGCTCCAGAGATTCTTTGTCGCCGGCTTTTTCCGTTGAAACGTTCGACTGACGCACAAGAGTGGGGATAATGTCAACCTGTGCAAGTGTGTGTGTGTGTGTGTGTTTGCTGGAGGTCTGATGTAGAGCAGATGAAAAGAAGGTTTCCCATTGAAGGTCGTTTTTTTTTTCCAGATGAACATCGCCGTACAATGGATTGAGATTTTCTTCTTTGCAATGTCAGTGATGTTAATGAGCTGCAGAGGCACTCAAGAAGTTATCATCCACACACACACACACACACACACACACACACACACACACACACACACACACACACACACACACACACACACTCCATGTCTGGCTTCAACAAGCCTCATTTGCATGTAAATCAGGCTTTTTTTGGAGCTGAGACGAGATGCAGAATAAGCAGCTCTCTCTCTCACACCACCACCTTGGTCTGAAGCAGCCACACTAGTAATTAATTCATGAATCGAAGGAACGGAACTTTACATGAAAGTGTGAACACACAGCAAACACTGTGCAATCATGTCGGGGCTGAAGTGTGTGTCGTCTTACATGCTGCCAGTCTGCCATTCAAGCTGCATTATTTCATTATGTTTTACAAAGAGGCGCAAATTATGTTTGCATTTGCAAATTCATTCATCGCCGTCACCATGTGGCTACTTTGATCAAATTATGGATTATATAAAAGCCTTACGTATCATGGCATCCAACCTTGACGTACTGTAGTCTCCAAATCCTCACACAGAGAGGTTTATTTCAAAGGAGTTTTTACACGCTCCGGAATCGGTTGACTTAGCCTTTTGTGCAAGTATTGAAAAGAGAAAAATGAATGGCAGGACAAAAATATCTTCAAAGACAGACTGCAAATATCCAGGAGCTAAATACCGTATCTACCTACTCTGCGTTTTTTGCTAAATCTCGTGGCGTTGACAGGTAGCATCCTGGAATCCTTGTGATTTACGGTTGAAACTGTCAAACCAAGTTTTTTTGCTGAAACATCCCGTGGTGCAGCAATGGATCAGCAATTAATAAAGCTCAGGTTAGATGTACCGACGCTGAAAGGAAACCACGGTGCAGAAAAATGAACTAGCGGGAAAAAGTTGCTCCATTTATTCAAGCGCTGTTGCTCGAGTATTTCCATTCTATTTCTCTGGATATTCTTTCTCTGGAATGTACTTTTTACTGCATTACATTTTTGACAGCTTGTCATGGTCTGTCAGTGGCTGTCTCTCTCTCTCTCTCTCTCTTTTTTTCAGATTCAGGTGGTTTTGATTCTTCTGCTGTTTTTTTTTCCTCCACCTGTGTCCCTTCCCTCCACACCTGAATCACATCACTAGCACTGCCTACATCTCCTTCACTAGTCCAGTGCTCATAGGAGGAATGTATTCCTATAGAGAAGTGGAGGCTAAAGTAGATTTTGCTGTATGGTGTAATATCCTATTCTAAACACCTATTATAGGTGTTTAAAAATAAACGAGGTTAGGCCCCTATCCCGTTCTGTTAGGTGATAGTGCCGGGATTTCCTGCTTCTTGGAATCAGACGTGTGTTAGCATAAGAAACAAAGCAGCAGCCAAACCAGCTAACGTCTTATCATGTGGTTTTAGAGAGACGTCATAGTTTCTGCGTGATCAGTGCAGAAATAAATGGGACAATAAGACTTTGCATTGTTGTGAAAGTGCTGGGAAGCAACATGAGCAGGAGCTGTGATATGATGCTTTACACTGGAACTAGAGTGCTGTGAATACAGGATTTTAACTTTTAATATTTATAAATATAGTGCATCTTACTCCTCTGTGCCGTATTTGAAAGTATAATGAATTAATTGTTGGTTTCATTCTGCATAATAGATTTGTTGAGAATAAGAAAAATATAGAAAATCAATGAGTGAGATGTGGCTAACTTCTGAATCAGGCTCATTTGTGACTAGACCTAAATTATGTGTCAGGAGACATGTCTGAAGGGTTTCCATTTGCCAGCTGAAGTGTGTGTGTGTGTGTGTGTGTTTGTGTGTGTGTTTATGTTATTGATCGCGAAGGTTTTCTAACTCTGCAGGAGATTACATTGCAGCCTGCTTCACGTCTGTCCCGTATTGACTGACTGATGTTATTTCTTCATTAATGAACCGGTGCGGCTCATTGGCTCATTTCAGGCTCGTTGAAAAAAACAGTCAAAGATTCATTGGATGGAAACCACACACACAAGGAGACGGACGATTGCAATATCACTGATCAATGCCGTGATATCAATTCTGTTCCGTTCTCTTCCCAAATGAAACTTTGCCAATGTATTCACATGTTGAAATTAAGGCAGAGTGGCAAATTAATCTTCTAACCCGAGTGGCTCATCCTGCGTAGAGCAGAAAGAGACAAGCTCCTGCTGCAGGTTTTCACTTCCTGGAAAGAAGTCGAGCTTCTTCTCCTCTTTTCTCTTTGCAGCAGCACTGCAGTGACAGCTAATCATGCCAGGGGGAAATCTAGCTGATCCAATATGCAAATAGTCTCAATGGGACACATGAAAACTCTGCTCAGCATAGCAATCACATTGATCTTCTGCTGATGACTTTCCAGCGTGGAGAAGAAGCAGGTTAGCATAATCATGTGGAACTTTTCTACTGTTTAAATACTGAGTAAGATGCATAAAAATCTTCTTATCATTTATTCATTTATTTTTCATTTCTTCAAAAAGAAAATCTTTCTCATTGTACTTTTTTTTTAATTTCCGATTTTGTGCAAAAGTTGGAAGTTGTCTCTTTATTGGACATTGACATTTGCTTTTAAATAAGCTTTCGATCTGACATTATTGCATTTTCAGCTTAACTAGGTAAAAGCTGTGTTAATATATAATTAACACGGCTCTGCTGTCAATCACGATTCACCATTTCAGGGGCAAACTTTCTCCAAATCAACACTGGATAAAAAAGGAAACACGTATTATCCATTTTACATTTGGTCACAAAAACAAAATATTGGAAAAATACATCTTTATCCAAAAGAGTTTTTATCTTCTATGGTTTTACTTGGGAAAACTAATGAATAAATGATGCATTTGTAAAGTTCTTCAAGGAAATGGAATAAAGCTTTGAATAATACATAAAGTAAATATTAGTAGGAACATTTTTTAATGTCTGCCCACTCACACTAAAACACTGTTGTGACATCACAAATTTCTTGCATTGATCCAGGTTTCAGCGACACTCCAGAGGAGGCCAGACCTCGACAGAATGAGTGGGTGGTCTTTTCTCACAGTTTGCGTGTTAGCAGGAAAACCAGGGACCTAAATATGTACAGACAGACAGGGTCCCTTTAATAGGAAGCCTCAGGCTCAAAATCAGTGAATGCAATAAAACGTCTTAACACTGCACCAACGTATTTTGGGCCAATACAAGATGCTTTGTGATGAAGGCGTTGGGAAGCACGGCATGTCTGTCTGCAGCCTGAAATCACACAATAAGGGAAACATATTTTATTCTCAGTGGTGTGAAAACTCCAAATTATCGCTAGCTACAGCTAGCTGGACATGCTCCTCATTAACGTGACTTACCACACCGCCGAGTTTTGCTCAGTCTTTGCATATTTGCATGATCATCAGAACGTCGTGTATATCGATTACACTTTATTTGCACACTTACGTTTCCATTTTTTTGGCGAGCAAGCATATGTAAAATAAAATGTCCAGCCACAGTCGAGCTGAGGCACACAGTTCTGCATATATCCCTGAAGCAATCCCAACTGCAGAAAAGTCTTTTAAGCAAAAAAAGGAGGAGAGAGGATAGATTTTAATGTCTGCCGCCATTATTCACAGCGAGCCTTTAAAGCTATTCAGTGGACGGGGAGTGTTGAGGAAGGGTGAGAAATAGCGTTTGGCTCGCAGGCTGATCACCTGAGGGACGGCAGACAAGCAGAGAGCGATGGAGGGGTCGGATGGAGAGGAGCCAAGGGATCAAGCGTGGAATAGATTGTCAGGTAAAACCCCTTTATTTACACAGATAGCCCTGAGAGACAATCTGGTGAAGCATGGTGCCAGACCTCAGGTATTAATCCTTCACTGAATATGCACAGGCTTCTAGATGGTACGAGACATGGGTATTCTGACAGGCCTAACGTGGCTTCTGAGGGTTACATGACAAGTAAGATCCCGTTAACAGAAGTCGCTGCTGCTAATGTTCAAAGCACAAAGGCAAAAGGCAGACAGGATGGATGCAGGTAATCACCACTAAACCACTAGTTTGAGTAGTTTGCATTACGCAATAAAATGTTTACTAATTGGCCAAAATTGGCCTGATAGACATTTCATAAATGTTTATCTTCCAGTAGAAATAAGAACCATTCTTTGCTTTTTACTCATCCTCTGTATTGACCATTTTTTGGCCACCATATACAATTCCATAATCGGCAGAGGCAATGGAGGCACCAAAGACATGCAGAGAGCATCATTTCAGGCAGAGGAGGCCCCCTATTTTTACGTAGTAGGTGATATGGAACGAAGATTGCTCCAAAGTCCCACAAGTTAGTCATCTAGGTCATCTTTATCTTGTGGAGTCATAGAGAAAAGCAAAAGGACTTCTTAGTTTGGTGAAGAGATTTCACCTCCCATCCGAGAAGCTTCTTTAATTCTGGGGTAAGTGTTCAGGAACTCAGGAATTCAGGTTCCCTGTAGGTCCAGTATCAGAGCTTGGTCCACATTGACGTGTTTCCACGTGGAGTTGGACTCCACCAGGGCTGCCCTTTGTCATGGATTCTGTTTGTGACCTTTACCAATAGAATTTCTAGGCACAGCCAGGGCGTTGAAGGTGGTTCATGGACCTAGGACTGGGTCACTGCTTTTTGGCATTCCGGGTCAGGGATCAGATCCTGCCTCAAGCATCTCAGAGTCCTGGTAATGAAAGAGGGAAGAATGGATGGAGATGGGTGTAGCGTCTGCAGTGAGGTGGGATCTGCACTGGTCGGGGTGAAGGAGCAAAACCTAAAAGGAGTTCTGGATTCACCAGTCAATCTACGTTTCTACCCACATCTATCGTCATGAGCTTTGGGTAGTGGCCAAAAGGACAAGATTGCGAGTACAACCGAGGGTGAAATTAGTTTCTAACCTCATCCATTAAAGCAGAGTGAGAAGCTCGGTCTTCAGGAGGAGTCAGATTAGAACCACTGCTGCTCCATGTGAGGAGGAACCAGATCTGGTTCAGGCATCTAGGGAGGAGCCTCGTGGAGATGTTCCAGACCCAGGACACACTGGAGAGACTATGATTCTCATCTGCTCTGAATGGAGCTCCCCAGGAAGAGCAGGGCAAGACGGGAAACATCATGAACCTATGGATGATCTTCAGAGAAAACTAATATGCTGCAGGAGTGTCTGGATGTTTGTGATATATACACCTCTTGGTCACTCTGTAAATGTGACTAAAACTTTGTTGAGACGTGTCTCGTTGCCTTCAGAGATTGACCCTCTGAAGGAACGAAACATGTCTCTACAAAGTCTAACGCCTTGAATTAGCGCTTTGAGATCAAGCAATTGGCCTTCAGTCAGAAACCGAAGGAATTAACAGGAAAAAAACAGAAATGACTTTTGCTTCTTGTTAAAGATCTAATTAAACGGACCAACAGCTCGCCATGGAAGACACAATGAATCTGCGTCTTCCTTCATCCCTGCCGTCATCATCATGTGTTCAGTTTAATGGAACATGATAGTTTTATTCTACATTTTAAAAGCCCTTCAACCAATTTCCTCGCACAGATGGCACAGCAAATGCGATCAGGGATATCAGCACAATTGTCTCTATCACTCCACAGCCATTTATAGGCCTAACCCATATCAGCAATTTTTAACACTCAACCAAACCAGCGGCTTATTGCATCCTGTCAAAACGCAACAGCTGGTATGAAATTGAATATTCCTGCGAGTCAATGAAACACTTCAACGTAATTTATATTTGGTGACTTCGATTAGCACTTGTAGAGGGAGAAAATCTCATTAGTGCATTAGTATAAATAGAAATAAAATATTTGTGTCACTTTGAAAAGGTAATCTAAGTGAATGTGGCGCCCATTTGGATTACAGCAATTAAAAATTAAGAGGCAATTATTCATCTCATATCTTTTTTCTGCCATTGTCAGCGAGGCAGGATACTGTTCATTTCCTCGTGGCTTTTCGCGTTGCCTGTGACCCAATAACCACACAGAGGCGTTCACAAGACGAACCATTGATCATAGAGGTGGAGGAGAAAGTAGTATGGATCAGTCTGCTAATTTGAATATTAATGAAGTGTCAGATCAATGAGTGACCCTGGAGCATAACTCCACTGAAAGCAAGTGTGTGTGTGTGTGTGTGTGTGTGTGTGTGTGTGTTTGCGTGAATTGAAATGAGCTCAAGACGCAGAGGAAAGAATGTGAAGGTGCAATGCAGCATTGTCAGTGTTGCTTTCCATGACATTCATGGACATACACACGTTTCCTTGATGTTCCTGCTCTATTTTCAACTCTTCGTAGCTTCTATGAATGTTTGTACTTTAAGACATCTTCACAATATGACCATAAAAAGTAGGTCCCCAGTAGCATTCATTGGTATTATCAATGCCACAAGAAATAGCCAATAAATAAATAAATCCACCAATGGATCACGCGTTCTATTCACTTGAAAAAGTCATTTGAGAGCAAAATGTAAGTTCTTATACTGAAATTACACATTTGTGTAATTCACAGGATGAAGATAACCACACATGTAGCTCTGCTGTAGCTGAGGATGACGTTCTCTTCGCTCGCCCCCCTCCCCCGGCCGTCCCCCTACACTCCGCTGCTGATAGCGTGCATTGAGATGTCTTCAGGTACGCGCTCGTGCTGCAGCAGTTCACGAGATAACGCCAGAGGAATCGGTTATTTCCCATCCTCCGATGTGAAATGTCATTCGCGGAAGGTCGTTTCCACCTCTGATGATATTATCTTCTCTGCATCGCACACCCCCACATGGGGAAGCCGCCCCCCCCCCGGCACTGGGCCTGTTCCACTGCCACCAACACAGAGCAGGATTCTCCTTAGTACATATTGACTTTTTCCTTATGACTGTCATGAGCTAATTTCACGCTCGCTTAGCGTGCTTCTCTTCCTGAGCAGGAAACACAGCGAGGAAACAGATCTTCTGACGCCACCCATGCATGGATTTTTCCATTATTGTATAATCACGCTGCATTATGGTTATTCAATTTCTTTACATGGATATGCGTTGCAAATAAATGGACGCTGTTAAACCAGAGTAAACAAGCCAACGGCCTCACCCTGCAGCTCATGTGTTTTATGTTAGGTGTATAGTGGTTTTTATTAAATTACATTTAAATAACCTGAGCAAAGATCAATGTCTTAACCTTTTAAAAATTAGCATTAACCAGGGTGAAGCACATACTCGCCTCTATTACGTAATTACCTATCATACAGAAATTGCAAATTAGCTGCAACAGGGAGTCATTAAAAAATAATTAAATTAGAATTAAAAAAAAGGTCAAATGATGCAAAATAATTCTAAAAAAACACTAAAATTGCACTGACATAAATACTGATAACAAATTTCTCCAAGTAAATATTTTTTTTTAGATTGAATATTAGATTTTTTACATTCTATCTCTATTTGCTCCCTCATATATTTTGATTCAGATTCTTCCGCAGTCACCAACATGTTGTAGTTTTCCCTTGACACCAGATTCATGTACAAAGTGTGGTTGTACAGATGTTTCCATATTCGTAGTGGTCATGTCATTATGAGCAGCAAACCTGCAAAATGGGCCTGGAAGCTGATCTGGTGGAATCTTAACATGAAAGTTCTAATTTTAAATGGAAACGAGGATCTTTCTCTGGACCTAACCAGACATTAATGGATTCTTCACTTAAGATCGAGGTGTCAAAGCCAATAAAAAACCCTGAGAGAAAGTTAATAGTTTCCATTAACCCAATGTCAGTTTTCTCTCCTTTTACGCTTCCACCCATGGGATAAACGCTCCTTTCACTCGCGGTGGAGAGGTCATGGTGCTGGGTCAGCGACCTCCACGTGTTAGGATTCATGATTAGCTCAGCGGCACGTTGGCAGGGTGGACGGTTCCACTCTCAGCTCACTCGTGGGTCTGGATTTTCTCACTAAGTCCGTCGCAAGATGAATGAGAATGAAAGAAATCACATTTTCATGCCATCTGTTTTGTTTTTTTTACCAGACTTATCAAATCTTTGCTCCATTTTCTTGTGGGACACACGAGAGTTTCACCTCCTCTGGTTTCTGAAACTATTAAAAGAAGATACCAAGCAGGGTAAATCTCCCTTTGGTTGAAAATCCTCTCGGCTTACGGACTAATACGAGCTGTGAGGAGGGTGTCAAGTCAGCATTGCTTGGCTATAAAGATTTAGAACTAGTTCTCAAAAAACACATTATAGATTTATAAGAGATACTTCTAACCAGTGATGGAATGGAACCCAGCACAATTTAGGGCTTGAATGTCTTAATGGTGGAGAAAGCAAACCATCCTTGGCTGAGATAATTAGTGTTCTAGGTCTTTATCATTGCCTTGTCTCATGTCAGAGTTATCAGCAGCTCCAACAAAGATGTAATTCTCTATGAAATATTCCCTCATTTAAAACAACTGTTTAAGGTGCAAAAACAAAATGCACACAGGGACGATCAGTGCTGTCTTGTTGTCTCGTCTTGTTGATTTGTCTCGTCATACCTGCTAATGTGAGTAGCCTATGAACTTATGTCTTGTCTTGTCACACCTGGTTTTTGTTTTTAGTTCAGCAACACTAGGAACAATGTTTAAGATTTCCCAGAGTTTCAGCTCCCGAACAATTAGTTGTGTTTATGTTAATTTTGTTCCAAATTTGGGAAGAAATACACAGGTGAGACTAGAAATACTTTGTCCACATAGGTATAATATCAGAAACAAAAAAGAAGTGGATACACCTTTAGTTCAGCATATTTTAATCCATGGAATGGATGCTCTTAGAATGGCTGGAGTTGAAAAAAAACATTATTTGGACAAATGAGGAGAGAAAAGAGGTGGAAAAGTGATGGATCCAATTATTAGGCACAAAAGAACCAATTGGATTGAACAAGAAATATAATTAGGGTTTTTATTTCATTTTATTTAATTTTTTTAGGTCCAACCGTGTGTATCCCCAACCCCAAACAGAAGAACCCTAAACAGAACCAGAACCCTAATCTGGGCCTAAACTTAACCTTTGACCCCAGCTCTAATCACAACCCTTAACCCTTATTCACATCCCAATACTGACCTTAACCCTAACCATCATTTTCTACCTTCATTTTAACACCTAATATAAATTTAATTTTAATTAATGTATATGTAGGATGATATAAAAATAAAAATATACTTTTTTAGGAGTTGTTAAATGAATAAAAAGAATTATTATTATTTTTTTGTTCATTTAATAATTCATTGAGCCAGAGTGGGACTATCATAGGGGACGGGTTAATTCCCACTATCCTAACCCGTAATTGCTATTTTGCTCCCTGCTATTGATATCCTTATTTTATTCCACGACTGCTTCTAACCTTAGAACTGAATAAAGTTTTTATCCAATCTGGTAACTTAACAACAAGCTTGTTGCCATGGTATCAAAGGATGCATCGCGCTTCGGAGATTTTTAGGACTCGATTTAAAGAGGAAAAGTTTTACAACTCGTTTTCATCACAGCGGTTAATCATTCACAGAAAATTTCCAGCTGTCAGAGTCTTCGTCGCTTCATGGGAAACGCGGCTAAATGAAGTGAATTTAATTAGCTCGCTCTTCATCAGGAGACGTTCAAAACGTACTTTTTTTTTATTCACTGGTTAAGTTACACAACTTCCTACAGGAAAGGCTACGCACGCCATTAGTGCCGGTGTGAGATCAGTCGTGGAAACTCTGGGAGCTCGACCACGGGACTCATTTAAAGAAAAAAACGTGCCTGAAATTGACTGTGACGCTGCTGTGGACCCATTAACGGAGCAGCTTTGTTTTTCAGAGTCAGCGAGGTGGCCACCAGGCCTAATGCCACAGCTGATTCTAAACGGGTCGATTATGATGATGGACGCCTGCAGCTGGTCGAGGGTCACATCCCACTTCTCTGTTCATAATTATGTGGTTGAGGTTTGTCTTGTCTTGTGTCATTTCCAGTTTTTTTTCTGAAGATCCCTCCTCTGGTTTCAGACCAATCAGCAAACAGGACACCTGTCCTGATTTCTGATTGGCCACACCTGTTCCCCGTTAGCCTCCATGTGCTCAAATAGGCTGTGTTCCCTTTGTCCATGGGTCAGTCAACACAAAGTTTGCTGCTAGCAACAAATGGAACCTCAGAATGGGTTTGGACTGGGTTTACTAAAAAAAACAATGAACATCACACATTGGTGTAGAATCCATTATGTTTGTCCAAACGTGTGTAAACGTTGGGTGAGGCTTGACACCACAGAAGTGTACCAATTTACAGGGGACACACGGTTGGCCAACTCTAATACCACTCCTTTACTCTAGGCCTGCCATTATAACAATATGTACAACACAAACTCAACACGCACAAAATTAAAAAAAGGCCTCGTTAGAGCGTTTTATTTATATGTGATGTCCACTAAAGTGTAATTTTAAAATGACGACCTGGGAAATGGACCAACCAGCAGGAACACACCAACATGTGGAGAACATGCCAACCTACAAGTTAATCTAGTGAAGATGTTAAAGTTTTGAGGTGAAAGTGAAGATGGTGAACACGCCCAGAGAGCAAGTCTCAGTGTAAAGGCGACTGGTGGTGCACTGGGTTGTAGGACACAACCAACGCAACCAGGAACATGAGTAAACTTAATATTTACTGACGTGAGATGAATGTTAGACGTCTTCCACCAACTACCTTAAATAACAGCTACTAACTCCACTGTGAGGGGGCAAGTTGCTAGTTAAGTAAACGAGTTGGCAAAAGACGTCCAACATTCTAAAGAGAACTACTGCCCACTGCACCACCAACAGAAATTGATCTTCTGCAATTGTTAAAAATGGAGAATTGACATTTAGTGGAACAGACTCAGAAAAAGTGGATATTTATGTGTATGTGAGCTAATTACCACTTAATTCATTTTATTACCCAAATACATTTTTATTAAGGATTAATGTAGAATAGAATAGAATAGAATAGATAAACTTTATTGATCCCACAACGGGGAAATTTGTGTGTTACTGCAGCGTTACAGATAAAGAAAAGAAAAATAAAGTTGAAGAAGATAAAAAAGACTTTAGAAAAATAAAAAAACACACACCACAATGTACAAATTCACAGAATTTGTTAATCCGCATACACAGTATGCATTATCGACAGAATGGAGAAAGAAATGCTAATAAATAGTAAGAACAAAAAGTATGCATAAGCAAGGCATATATACATACATACATGGACGTACATACCTACATACATACACATACACACATATTTGCATATATATATATGGACATACATATCCACGCACATACCCACATGTACACATACATAGCTAATGCACACTTAAGGTGCAGGGTGAGTGTGAAGAGGAAAAAAGTGACCAGTGTAAAAGTGACAGTGGCTACAGTGAGGTTTATGTTTATGTTATGTTATAGAGTCTTATTGCTGTCGGGATGAATGATCTGCGAAAGCGCTCCTTCTTGCAGCGAGGGTGTTTGAGTCTCTGGCTGAAGGAGCTGCTAAGCGCACCCACTACCCCATGCAGAGGGTGATGGGGGTTGTCCATGATGGATGTCAGCTTTGCCAACATCCTCCTCTCTCCCACCACCACCACCGACTCCAGAGGACATCCCAGTACAGAGCTAGACTTCCGTACCAGTTTGTCAATTTTCCTTCTGTCCCCGTCTGAGCATCCGCCTCCCCAGCAGACTACTGCGTAGAACAGGGCAGATGCTACGACAGAGTCGTAGAAGGTCTTTAACAGGGTCCTGCACACACCAAAGGACCTTAGTCTCCTCAGCAGGTGAAGTCGACTCTGGCCCTTCTTGTACAGGACATCAGTGTTAGTTGTCCAGTCCAGTTTATTGTTCAGGTGAACACCCAGGTATTTGTAAGAGACCACTGTCTCAATGTCTTTTCCCTGGATGCTCACCGGTGTGGTGGGGAGGGATGTGTCATTGTGTCATTGTGTCATGTGTCATTATCATGTTGTTTTATAAAACATATTTATGTTAAACAAACTAAAATGTACAGGAACTGATGTCAGTGGGTATATGTGTTTGTAATTATAGTTAAAAATAAATAAATACATCACTGTGGGATCAGCTACGAGGATCATACGTGTGCATCTGAACACGCAAACAGGCTAACACAGCATTATTTGTCTAATTTAATAACATAGGAGACGGCAGAGCCCATTTCCTGCTCAGCCATGACCTCCATTTATTACTTTAGACCCTATTAGTCCTTTTTTTCCATTTTTTGTGAATTACTGGTACCAAACTCTGAAAATGAAGCCAGCATGAATGATTAGGAGTGTTTGTTTGGCAGCTTCCATAATATATTCCATATATTCTCTCTTAAATTAAAGCCGACCTTTCACCCTGTCCTCGCAACTTCATTCTTTTAATATATTTTGGCGCAAACACGATTTGCCTTCTGTTCTTCATACAAGCTCAAAATCCTAAAAGCTGTTTGTTTTGTGATATTTATTACAGAGACTTGTTTAAATAATGATAACATTTAGTTGAAGTATAATTAGAACCAAAGAAACACGACAGCTAAAGCACATTTTCAGTCATTTTTGTAGAGGCAGATACCATAAACTGGTATTTTAACTACTTAAATGTCCCAACACACACACACACACACACACCACATGATAATTTAGGGATATTGTTATTTACACAAATGCATTTCCTGTTTGTTCTCAACTTTAATGAAATTCCCTTTGGTTTTATTAATAATGAGCAGCAAGTGAATAAAAAGTCACCTTGACTCATGATGTATTTTATTGTGTTTTTGATTCAAGTTGATCTAAAAAAAGATATTTATTTTCTTGCAAACATGTTGAATACTAAAAAGAGGCTGTGTGCAACTAACAGCAAACTTTCAGCAAAATCCCCAAAACACACTGAGCTCTGTGGACGTGTTGGTTTACACTGTTGTTAATTAAATAATATAATTAACAGTCCCTTTAAAATATGTTCGTAGAGAATATTTCTTGCCGCCACATTTCTAAAAAACAATGTAAACGTCTCCCACTGAGCAGCTGCTGCATATTCTTCTTCTCCTGCTGGGTTCTGTTCTAAAATGCTGCGTTACCGCCCCCTGCTGGACGCTCCCTGGTGTTAAAGCTTCAGAAAACTTTCTCGGGTTCTCAGTGTAGAGTTGATGGGATGAGCCAGTGGATTCACAGAAAAAGACAATAATGAAACGCACCTCATCTCGCTAGTGAACGGACGTCTTACTGAAACAAGCTGGTTAATATAATAAATGTGCTGCAGCTTCATAATTAAGGATAAAAGCCTCCAACCGGCTCCTGGCAGGAAAGAGCTGGTTTTTATTCTCAGCTTCGTGTGCAGAGAGGAAATCTGCAGACAACATTTCTTGTGTAGACACCAAACGTACTTGTGTCAAATCAATGAAAACAAGTTTACACATACAGCATATCTGATTCTGACAACTCTGGGTTGAGAATGGGATTTAGTCACAGAGAGAGTGTTCTGATATTGTGCAGACTGATTTATAATCCAATCAACATTCCTTCCTGGTTTCCTGCTCTTATCTCGAGAGCTGGTTATTAGACAATTAAAGATCAGTGCAGTGAGACAAAAAGAGCAGCTCCAGATCTTAAATAAGGATCTGAGCGGCTGAGGCAAGAGGAAGGATATATCTGAGTTTAAGAAGCATCTAAAAAAAATGGGCGAAATCTCATGGTATT